>JAAAKG020141090.1:0-34183 GCA_010014905.2 Druon quercuslanigerum
TAGTTCTGAATTTTGAAAAAATTGCTAAAAAATTAGCATCAAATTATTTGAAATATTTCTAGTCAAAAGCATAACATTAAAATTTAAACGACGTTTTTTTTATTTTCAACCGAATTAATTACTAAAATGATCAATTTTTAATTTCAATATTTGAATTTTTAAGCAAAAATATGAAATTTCAAACAAGAGGATTAATTTTTGAACAGGAAGATTATTTTTCTACCAAGAGAGGCGACTTAAAAAATAATAATTTTTAACTAAAAAGGACCGATTTTCAAACGAAATAATTAATTTTTCGAACAAACTAATGAATTTTTGAGAAGAGTTCAATTTTAAAGCATGTAGTTTTATTTTCAACGAAAAAGATGAATTTTCAACTAAAACGTTGAATATTTGTATTTTTGTCTACTAGCATAAAATCAATATTTTTTTGGAATATTATTTTTTAGTTCTGAATTTTGAAAAAATTGCTAAAAAATTAGCATCAAATTATTTGAAATATTTCTAGTCAAAAGCATAACATGAAAAAAATTGAACAGTTTCATTTTAAACAAAAAAGAAGACTTTTTAACTAAAATGATCAATCTTTAACTGGAATAACTGATTCGTAACCAAAAATATGAATTTAGAACAAAAAAGATTATTGTTTACAAAAAAAAAAAAAAAAAAAAACAAATTTGATATAAAATACTTAATTTTAACCAAATAGATGAATTTTAAACGAAAATTATGTAATTTTCAATTGGAATAGTTGCCTTTTTCGTTAAAAAATAAAAATAATTTGCAATAAAAACGAAACTAGTTAAAAAATAAATAAAATAAATTTTAATCAAAGTGATGAATTTTCAACTAAAATTATGAATCTTCAACAAGAACAGTTCAATTTGAAACCAAGAACATTATTTTTCATCTAAAATGATCAGTCCTTAACCAGAATTATTAAATTTTCAACCAAAAGATTATTTTTAAACGAAGATTAATTTCTACCAAAAGTCAAAATTTTCACCTAAAAAATATATATTTCCAAAACAAAAAACAAACAACAAAATAGTGAAAGTTGCAACTAGAATAGTTTAATTTTCAGCCAAAGAAAAAAAACGAATTTTCAAAAAAAGCTCATTTTTCAACCAAGGAGATGAATTTTCAATTAAAATTATGAACCTTTAACAACGAAAGTCAATTTTTAACAAAAGAGTAACTCTCAATCAAGTAATAACTGAATATTTTTTAAAAAGAGATTCATTCGGAAAAATGTGTTAGTTTGAGATTTCAACCAAAGGATAATTAAATTTTTAATAGAAAATAATGGAACTCAACCAAAAAGAACAATAAAAAAATAAAACAATAAAAAATTAATTCATTTTCAAAATTTCCTAACTTTTCCCGGATTTCTCTACGTCAATTTCTTTATTTTCCCTGATCATTATTATTCAGAGACCAGAATTTAAATCTTGAAACATTTTAAACATTGAACCTTTTATAAGCAGAATAAAGCAACTTAAAATAAAAAAATAATGCATTTAAATAAAAAAACTGACTAAAAAAAATTACTTTCCAAGAAAGTAGTTTGATTCTCAACAAAATAATTGAATTTTCCTCCAAATTGTTGAATATTGAACCTACACAAATTAATTTGCAACCAAATGATTGACTTAAAAAATAAATTAAAATTCAACCGCATATATTTCAATAATTGACATTTAAATCCGAAAAGAACAAAATTTTGAACAAAAGTTATTTTTCAATCAAGAAAGATGAATTTCAAATCAAATAGTTGAATTTTGAACAAAATAATTGAACTATTAACCAAATAATTGTTGAATTTGCAACCAAATGGACCAAATAATAAAATTATTAGCTAAAAATATAAAATAAATCGAATAAAACAATTTCAAATCAAAATTAAAGCATTTCGAATTTATTATCCTTGTCACTTATGTAAAGTGCCCCGCATAGAAATTCTCTAAATTTTGCAAGCTTTTTTTTTAAATTCCTCCAAAAAATCGAGAAGGAATGAGAAACTTCGAAAAAATGTTGATTCTAATTTCGTGATGTTTCACCGTGATAAAATAAACAATCCAATGTAGAAGAGGTTTCTTTTTTACATTAAAACAAAACAAAAAAATTAGAAATAAAATAAAAAATGACGGAGTTATAAATTAATATTTACATGAACCTACCAAAAAGCGGTTCAGAAGTCTTTTTTTTTGTTCAGCAGAGAACAAGTTTAAAAACCTACTTTTTTTTAAGGGAATAAAATTTCAAGGATAAAAATTCAGACTTTTTCCAAGTAAAAAAAAATGCAAAGAATTTTCCAGGATTTCAGGACGCTAGATACTTCACCTAATTTAAATAGAACATTCGAAAGTACATTTGAAAGCTCTCTTTCGCGAAGATTGTTTTCATTAAATCATGATAAAATTCTTGAAACATTAAAAAGTGAAACGAGGATCCATTGAAAAATGAGACGCCCATCACGTAACTCAAAAAGAGCAAATGGAAACCGAATCCTTTAAAGCCGGATCAAGATGCGATGGCGTTCTTCTCTTGTCATAATATTACATGAAACCTTAGAACTTGAAATGCAGTTGCTACCGTATTCCATCACAACTAATTTAGAAGTTTAAAAAATGGTTACGCAATTATTCTAATTATTAAAATTTGTGCTTTTATTTAAAACGTCAATAATAAAGTAACAATAAGCAAGATTTTATAATAAATAGTTTCTAGGTCAATTGCAAACCCTGCTTTTTATACTTATTTGCACAAAAGAAAAGCAGATTAATCATCGAAAGGATTATCATTGTTTATTTTGACCAATCGCTTTTTCTTTATAACAATCAATGATTCTAGAAGCATAATTATTTCAATATCGCAATTAGAGGTCAAAAAAAAAGGGAATTAATCATTTAATTTTACACTTAGAAAAGAAGAAACAATTTTTTTATAAGAAATGATATAGTTCTCAAGGATTTCTGCCATTAAAGAATTTACTTTTTTAAATTTGATATACTTTTAGGTAAAAATTGGCCAATTAAACTTTTTATATTTGTTTTAAATCGTTCTCATAATCAAGAAAATTGTAAAGATTTTTTTATTTCACCCTTACTATAATTAAAACTTTGAATGTAAATTGGAAACAATACTCTTCAATTCTCTTGAACTCAAATTAAAAATAGACTAAGTTTGAACGCCTAAAATAACAATAAATTTTTAAATATTGCAGAGTTCTACTGATTTTTGAAACGAAATCTCTTGAAATTCCTTGCCATCTTTTAAAACAACTCAAAATTTTTAAAATCGTTCGAAATCCGTAGAAAGCCCTTAAAATGAAATTTAATTTTCGCCTTAAAGTTCTCAAGAAATTCGTTCAAATAAAAAATATTTAAAAATCGTAAAAGCCTATTAAAATATGTAGAAATCATTTGAAATTCCATAAATTCTTATTTTCTACAACTAAAAACACAATATATTTGAAAATTCAACAAACAAAATTTTTAAATAATAAAGAAATATCTCAGTTTTTAAAACTAAATCTCTTGACATTCTTTGAAATCTTTTAAAATAACTTAAAGTTTGTAAAATCCTTTAAAAGTTGAGATCAGTAGAAATCCCTCGAAATAAAATATAATTTATTCCCAAAGTTCTCTGTAAAGTCTTTTAAACACCCTAAATCCCCTGGATTTTTATTTTTTATTATTAAAAACGTAAACTATTAAAAAATCTAAAATGTAAAATTTTTTAATATTAAGAATTTCAGATATTGTGTGAAACGAGTTAAATAATTAATATAAATCAGAAATTTTTGAATATAAAATGTCTAAAAATGATTTATTATTCAAAATTGAATAATAATAATTGTTTTATTTCAAACGATAT
Organism: Druon quercuslanigerum; assembly: GCA_010014905.2. Lineage (NCBI taxonomy): Eukaryota > Metazoa > Arthropoda > Insecta > Hymenoptera > Cynipidae > Druon > Druon quercuslanigerum. The sequence goes on from JAAAKG020141090.1 coordinate 3,880, forward strand.
TGATTTGAAATTTTTCAAGCACTAAAATGAGTATTTAAAAAGGTACGAGGTTTCTTCATTTAAGAGAAAATAAGAGAAAAAGGTTAGTTTAATTTTTAATAAATACTTACGATAATTAAATATGATATGGAATTCATATTTAAAGAAAAAATATTTAACATGTACAAAACTTGCGCTTTAATCTGCCGAACTGGCAAAAACTGGATTTTGGTAGTTTTTGAAAATTTCTTAAATTCTAGAACTTATAAAAGAGGAATTTGCAATCCAAAAGGATAAATTTTCGAAAAACAGTTAAATTTTCTTATTGGCTCTATTAATTTAGTTGTTTAAGCGAAAAAAAAACGATAAAAAGGGAAACTTTATAGCAAACAGGGAAAAAAGGGGAAATATGGGGGAAAATTTGAAGACAGTATTCGAATTTGAAATTAATCGATTTTATTGTAAACTCTGAAGCCAAACATTATTGCATTTAAAGTAATAAAAACTGAGTTGCAAATCAAAACACTAAAATAGGAACTCATCAATTTCAAAATTTTTTAAATAACGTTTAACAGTTTTGTAATTCAATTTATATTCAAATTTTCAATATTTTACATGTAAGAAATTGAAACTGCTAACACTTTTCAACTGAAAAACTTTTAATTTAATGCATGTAAACTGCGAAATTAACATTTTTTAACTTTTAAAATTTGTAGAGCTCAAATATTCAGATTTAGTTCCAAAAATATAACTGCATCATTTTCAATGCTCTAAATTAAAAAATCAATCAATGAATTCAAAAAATTTCATACTTATATAATTCAAAGCAAATTTTAAGCCAGAAACATTAAAAATTGAACCATTAAATTTACTTTTATAAACTGAGCACTTCTTAAATTAAAAGTTAAATTATTTTTATTTTAAATAGTTTTTAAATCCTTAAAATGCTTCAACATTTTATTTCAAAATCTCGAAAGATGTAAATGTTTTAAATTGTTTCAAATAAAAAATTTATCATAACTTCTAAACATTAATCATATCTAAACATTTCGGATTATTTGCACCAAAATTTTCGTACGAATAACCGGATTTTGTCGATAAACGTAGACACTTCCAATGAATTATTTTAAATCATCTAAAATTTTTTCAAATCTTTTAAACATCTCTAACTTACTCGAATTTTTTATAAGAATAATAGATTTTAAATTGTTATTTATATTTCAAAATTCAACAATTTGACGTACAAATTAAATTTGGTTAAACAGAACAAATAAAATTGTAAAGTTAAAAGTTTAGTAGTTTTGTTTAGTTTTTAATATTTAACTTATAATTGTTGATTTCAAATAAACAGCCAGATTTTTCTAAATATTAGGTAACTGTTACTTTTCTACATTAAAAAAATTCAAATTGATCGGTTCAAAATGGAATTTTTTACACTGAAATAATATTTGAAATTCAATAAAAGCTTTTACGTATGAATATATTACTTTAGTTATTTAAAAACTGAAAATAGATTATAAAGTATAAATCGGGCGTTTACATATGTTTAACTAATAAATTATGATTCAGTTTTTAAATCTTAAAGTATAATTCAATCCTAAAAATAATTAATAACTTATATTCAAAGTTGATCAACTAAAAATGTTTTTTATCCAAAAATCTTCGATTTGAAACGCTTCTAATTTTTAATTATTTTAGTCTTTAAAAGTTAATTTTGAAATTCTTAAATCCTTGCTGGACACAATAGGGTGCACATCACCCCAAGCCCACCTGTAAAAGTTTTTATTTTTTGTATTTTTATTGGACATTTCAATTTTTTGACTATTGTTAATTTTACTTTTTGTTCATATAACATATATAACTTTAAAATTAGCTAATAAGAAGTTCTAAAAAACTGTCAAGTTGAATTAATCAATAATATATTATTTTTTATAAATTTTTTTTCTGGTCTCATAAAATTCCCGATCCAGCGGCCACCCTATAAATCTTTGAATACAGATTCACGAAAATATAAATTGTTCAATTTCAAACGCTATTAATTTGACCTTTTCGAATTATAAAGTTTTAATGGAAAATTATTCTATTTTTAGTGTGTCGTAGACCCGAGCAGAACCTTTACAGTTTCGGTCGGGTGTCCGCTCAGCGTTGACACAATGAAAATTTTATTTTCACCCACAAAATTTACTCAAAATATAGAAATTGTACTTTCGATGACAGCGCTACGGTAGTGCCACAAACTTTGGCGCCAAATTCAAATTTGTTTCTTGTCAAATGTTCAAATAATGCTAAATGGCTGCTTTTTAAGAAACAAATTGCGTATATTTTCTAATTAAAATCATCTCACTTATTATTGTTTATAGTTAAAGATAGAAAATACGTACAAAGAATTCCGAAGAAGTAGGATAAATGAGGGGCGAAGAAGCGAGAGTAAATTATGGGAGGGTGAGTAGGTGAAGCGAGAGTAAATTATGGTTGGGTGAATAGGTGAAGCGAGAGTACATGAGAAGAGAAGTGGAAAATAAGGAGGGGAAATTACATATGAGGAAGTGAGGTCTAGGGGAAGGAAAGTCAGGGGAAATTGTTGGAGGGGGAGTGAAAGGGGGAGAAGTCGGGGAAGTGAGAGTTAATGAAGAGAGGGGAAGTGAGATTTAATAAGGAAAGGGAAAATGAGTGTAAATGATTAAAAATTAGGATGGGCAGGGGATGGGAAGTGAAGCGGAAGAGGAGGAACAAGTTGGGGATGGGTGAAGTGAGAAAATGTAGGGGAGGGGAAAGTTTGAGCGACTAAATTAACGTCTTAGTAGAATAGGGAACTTTTGAGAAAAACGGGAAAATGTCGAACGATCCGAGCCCTACTATTATTATTACGCATCATTTTCGTCTTGCTCGAGAACTTAATGACTAACATGCATGCTCGAGTGTAGAGGGATACAAATGTATCAGAAAAGCCAAGGGAAAAATTGCAGGCGTCTGCGACAGCGGATCTCACGCCATCCGATTAGCAAGCTGGCTGCTATCGATTTTGCTGCGTTGCCTGGTCGCCTACTTAGCGACAAGCTCGTTGCATTTCTTCTCGCTCTGGATTTACCCGCGGACTCATGATTGGGGAAAATTAAAATTTATCAAAAGTAAAATTACTGGAAAGTGTGAACTGTCGCAAAGCAAACCTTGCTCAGCAGAGCCTTTTAAATCGACCCCATGTGTCTGGAAACGTTACGAGCTACGGAGTGTGAACTCTCAGATCGGGGATTTAAATGAAGGTTCAAAACGCCTCGATCTTGAGAGACAACGAATCGCATGATTTCAAGAATTTGATGATGTTCCAGTCCAGATATTCATTCTCGAAACGAAATTAATCATTGGAATCTGTTAAAGGGCTCGGATCGACTAGAAAGCTTAGAAAAAATTGTATCAAAATTTTGAAGATAATGAACAAGAGCAGAAATAGACATTAAATAACTGAAATAATAACGTTCTTTGTTCAGGAATATAAAGTACATAATTCTCATTGATTTTCAAATATTGAAGAGACATAAAACTACTCAACAAAGATAAATTTCAGATAAGAGAAAATAGGATTTTTTAAACGAAAATAAGAGAATAGGGGAATAAAATCTTTTAAATAAAATTAATATAGATAAAATATTAAATTCATTATGACACACTTTAAAATCATAAGATTTCAAGTCGAAGTATATTGTATTTTTAACCAAAAGATACGAGGTACCGGTATTTAATACCGTAAAAGATACGGTAACTCTAGAGAAAAAGGTTCTCTAAGTACTTAAGGCTGTTGCTCTTGGTGGTTCGGAACCCACCTTAAACTGTAGGTCCCCCTCCCACCACCAAGTTAGTGTGTGGGAGGTGCGTAACGGATAGTGAAGAAGGTGCAAGAAAAATGTAAACCCTTAGGGGACACATTAGAAGCTTCCACTACTACCAAAAGATACGAATTTTGAAGAAAAGAGTAGAGTTTTCAAGTTAAAAAGTATAATGGTTACGAAAACAGTTAAATTTTAAACATAAAAAGTTAATTTAATTTAAATAATTGAATTTTTTTAAAATTCAACCAAATAGTTGCAATAACATTCAAATATTTGAGAACTTTCAGCAAAATCTTCGAATTTTAGTCTACAAACATAAATTTTCATTTAAACGGTCAAATTTCAAACAGAACAAAAAAAAACTTTAACCAAATATTTAATTGTTCAAGCGAAAAAAGGCGATTAAAAAAAATGAATTGTCAACATGAAGAGTTCAATTTTTAACTAAAAGAAACGAATTTTTAAACAAAAATAGAAACGTACAACGAAAAAGTTGAATTTTGAACCAAAGTAATTGAATTTTATATCAAAAAGTTGAATTTTTTTAACCAACTACTTAAATTTTTAAGCAATAAGGCGATTTTTTAAAAGAAAACTGAACAATTTGATAAAAGATATTCATCAAAACATATGTCTTTTATATTATAAGCAATGAAATTTTTGATCCCTTAGGACGAATTTTCTATACAAAAAGACAAACAAAACTGTTTAATTTTTAATAAAAAAGTATTACTTTTGACCAAAAGAATTGAATTTTCAACCAAATGGTCGAAATTTTAAAATAAAAGAGATTAAACCCCATCCCAAAAAAGTTGCATTTTAAACCCAATATTTGAATTTTCAAGTCAAATGATACATTTTTTATGAGATTTGCAGTATTATTAGCCTTAAAAGTTGAATTTCATGTCAAACTTTAAATCCAATTAGATTAATTTTCTATCCAAAAATGCGAAGGTTTAACAAAATAAATAAATTTTTGACCAACAAAGATGACTTTTTAAAAACATAGTTCAATTTTCAACAAAACAATTACATTTTCGACAAAAACTTTGATTTTATAAATAAAAATAATGAACACCACAAACAAAATTAATTTCTCTATTACCAACCGAGATAAATGAAATTTTTTAATTACTTGAAATAAAGAACGGTGCTTCTATATCCCTTTGCATGTTCTGTTGTTCCCAAGTTTCATCACAAAATAAGAATTACCTTGTCCAAGGTCAAGAAAAATAAAAACTGCATTTCCTTAAAAAACGTGTCCTACCTTACCGACAGATAGTAAGTGGATTAGATGAAACATGGCTTTAGGTTCAAATTCAAAAATTGTTTTTTTTTTTTTTGCAAAATGATCTTTAGTAAGATTTTACTCATTCAGAATTATATAAATGGTGACCAGAGCTAATTTCCGGAATGTAGAACAATCGGACATAATGGGACTTTGAAAAAAAATAAAAAGTAAATCTGAAATTGCAGTCCTTCTTTATCATCTAACATTAAATAATGTAACGTCATATTTTTAAATTCAACGAGTTTTTCCACTTTCTCAGTTTACCATGCGATAAGATATAAACAACGTTAAAAATAAATTGGAAAAAAGGAAAAAATTTGTTTTTAAATGTATATGAACTATCTTCAAAATTATAAAATTTAAAATGAATATTCTATTATTTTTAATCAATTCGAATTTTTAATTTGAAAAATACACGAGTTTTTATTGATATATTATGACAGAAAATTTGGCTTATCGCCTACAAAAAAAAGAATAATCATTAAAAATTAAATTTCAAAAATCATTTGCATCTGGCAACATTTTTTAAAAAATCAGTAGATGTTGCCAGATATTTGTTTCTACTAAAAAATAGAACCAAAAAAATTCTAAACACCCAAAATCCGGACGGATTGTCACCCTATTTATATGGTAACAAAGTTTTTTTCTTCTCAGGCACTTGATTAGTTTATTTAATTGAAAATGTCTAAAGCTTACTTTGAAAAAAAAATTTTGTAAGTGGCTACGAAATAATTACTTTTTACTTCATCTGAAAGCCTTATCAATTTCCATATGTTCCAGTGGGAGGATACATGATTTCAAAGATTGTACAAATGTTCATCGTATGAATCATACACTGTACATTTTTACAATATTACGACATTTACTATTTGCCATGAAAATGATTGACTTTTAGTTATGAATATGCAAACTTAACATTCGATTAAATATTGAATGACTTTCTGCATTATAACTTATATATTTACATATATTGAAAAATTCAGGATGAAATCCATATTTTCTTTAACCATTTCAACCATAAAAGATGACTAGTCTGCCGTGAAGGATCAATTGTTAATAGAAAATAATTAATTTTTGTCCAAAAAAGATATTTTTAACAAAAATAGTTCAATTTTCAACAAAATAATTAAATTTTTAACCTTCCAAGATGAATTATCAATTAAATGATCGGATTTTTAAGTAAAAACAATTTAAATTCAACCACAAAACATTTGCATTTTCAACCAGATAATCGAATTTTCACAAGAGAGTTGAATGTTTAAAAAAATGCATTTTCAATCTAAAAGGAGGATTTTTTTACCCAATTAAACAAAAAATTCGAATATTCAACCGAAAATGACATCTGATAAAATACTGTAGTTTTTAACAAAATAATTGAGTTTTTAACGAGACTTGAATTTTCTATCTACAAAGATGAAATTTCATCCAAAATAGTTGAACTTTTAAACAGTTCACATTTTTTTGAGAAAAAAGTTAAATTTTCAACAAGAAGATAAATTCTCAATGAAAAATGTAATAGCAAACGAATTCTCATCAAAATAGTTTAATTTTCAAGCAGAGTTAAAATTGCAACAAAATACTTATATTATCAACCTAGAAAGATGAATTTTTTGTAAAAAAAATTAATTTTTAACAAAGAAAAAAGATTTTTCAAAAGAACAAAAATTTAATGAATTTACAACGAAAAAGACAAATTTTCAACAAATAAAGAATTTTAGCCCAAAAAGAATAAAAGGCCATCCAAATTTTTGAACTTTCCAGCCTAAATTCCAAATTCAGTTTTATCTATACCAAAAAGGCGAATTTTTAATTAAAAAAGATCAATTTTTAACCAAAAAGGCAAGTTACCTTTCGAAACGGTATTTCAAGAAAATAGTTCCATTTACAATTTAAGAATACCAATTTTCTACAAAATGATACATCTTCAACTCGATTGGTTAATTTTTGGTTTGAAAATTTTTAATTTTAAAGTACAAAAAAGATTTTTCAACAAGATGAAATTAAAAAAAATAATTTTACGAATCTTCGAGAAAAACATAATTTGATTAACAAAATGTGTCAACTTTCAACAGAGTACATCAATTTTCAATTTAAAAAATTGATTTTAAGCGAATAATGAAACAGTAAAAATATATTTACATGTATTTCAACCAAAAAAAATTTTGCTTAAAATAAAAAATAGTTTAATTCAATCAAAAAAATGGATGAAAAAAATGTTGAATCTTGAAACAAAGAAAGGTAATGTTCAACCAAACAGTTAAATATTTATCAAAAAAGAGTTTAATTTGTACTGATACACGTGAATTTTCAAACGAAAATTATAAATATTCAACCAAATAAATTACTCATTTTTCCCAAGCCAATTTTTCATTTTCCCCTACTATTAATATTGTAAAATTTTGCACATAATTTGAATATATATAATATATCAAATTTCCCTAAATACCAGAAAAAAAACAAAAATGGTAACACCGAATTGTTTGATTTTCTAACAAATTGTTGAATTAAAAAAAAAAGGATGAATTTTCAACTATAAAAGATCAATTTTCAACCAAAAATGGAATCGTTAATTTTTTTCCAATCAAAGTAGTCGATTTTTCATGTTCAGTTCTAACAATTTATTTCGCATTCATGCGAAAAATCGGGTAAAAGTGAAGAAAGTATATGTTTCTGAAAACATAGAAAAAAAAGAATTCTTTAAAATTTATCAACAGCAAACGTAATAAATGTTATCTAAGTTCGTAACGCCACCCACCCTATTTGCAACCAGTTTTTACTTCAGCCCCCCCCCCCCATTGATAACGCAGTTTATGGACAATTCCTAAAAGAAGCTATCTGTGAATGTGTGAATGCAAAACGATTGCGGACGAGGTAAAAATTATCGCGCAATGTTTCTCACTGAATTGAAAAATGATACGATTGAGGTATGCAACTAGTGACGAATGTCCGAAAATATATCGGTTACGAATTCAATGCTGACTGATGGCAAAAGGCACACGATCGTTAGAAAGAAACATGTCTCGTGAATCGTGAAAGGCTGGACCTACGAAGACCGTGGAGGGGATGAGGAATAGGAGCTCCCCACTGCTTCAAAAAATTAGAATGTACGAGCCCCTACTTTTTTATCGTTTGTCCTTGCGACGCAAATCCACGTGCATTGTTACTCAATGTTACAGCAAGGCTAATGAACTTCACTTTTTTTCAAGAATTCAATGACCTGCTCCTCAATTTTCAAATAATTTGGTTAATAACTGGAATTATTTTAAACGTTCCACAGTTTAGGTAAATTTCCACATACGTTCAAGATAATTCCAAGCTAATTTTGAATAAAGTTGAAGGAAGTGGTTCCCAGATTTTTAAAATTGATCATAAGGGAATGATCATTCAAATGCCTTGTTCCTGATCGACGCTTTGTTTTTTAAGTCTTTAATTTCCCTCAGAGCTTCAATTTAGAGACGTCAGTAGCAAAGATAGTCGTTTCAATAATTAACGCTCATAAAGTCGACCGCTCCCTTTACTGGCTTTTCTCATTCCCCTCCCTTGTAATAAATTGACCATTCTTTACAAATTCGTTAAAAATAAGGCACATTTAGCCCTGACATTGTCCGAACTCAACGAATATTGCGCAGTAAATCTAAACAATTTGAATGAAGAAACAAGTTCTTGAGACTATTCCCATAGAATCTGGAGTCGTACTTTGAAAATGGGACTCCACTCGAGGATCCAAGGGATAGCTAAATGTAAAAGAAAGGTCGGCATGCACGTTTCGGCGTAAATATAGTTTCGAGGTCGGACAAAGCGAAGCAAGATGGAAGGTCTGCGAAGGCGAAAAGGGGGAACGAACGAGAAAAGAAGAAACCGAAGCCCTCGGATTGACCCTTCGAGTTTCTTCAGATCCAACATTCGAATGTTTCTTGATTCTTCTCAATTATCTTTATGTACACAAATACTGAGCCTGTGATAAAAAAATCTACGCTTCCCAAAGTCTAGTTTCACCTAAATAAAAAACGTGAGCTCGTCTCTTATCTCGCGAGTTCTAATGACAGATCTCGGGCCAGCTGATTAGTACCGTCTGGTATTGATTTTCCAACGCGACCGCGCACACATGTAACACGGACAAGAAATGACGCACACGCGCAAAATTCAACACTCGAGATCTGAAAGAACTTCACCCACGATTTTCAAATTTTTGATCAGCTTCAGGTGCATTTTTCTGGAGTGATTGGAACTTTTGGAAATTTTGTTTTGTTTCTTATAAAACTTAAAAATGAGAGATGCATACTCGAAAACAAATTCAAAACAATCACAGATCGAGAACTTTTTTTTTGAAATTTTGGGAGTCTCGAATTGAAAATTGAACACACTTTAACTTTGTTGACTGGCTTGAAGAGGAGGTAGAGGAGTTTCCGGGAAAAAACGGGTTGGAGCTTGTGGAGGGTTCTCAAGGCCGGGAGAGGAACGGCCGGAGGTGGCTCGTCTCGGACCCAGGAAAGGCGAGACTTGTTTGGACTTGTTTCTACTTCTTGCTGAGCGTGTAGAGCAATTTCTCGAATTTTACCTGCGCAGACAAACGGCAAATCCTTCGTGTATGTCGCCTCGACATCGTCAACGGTGATGGAGACGCTTTGAGCAAGGTGTGGGCACTCCATCTTTTTTCCTATATCCTATTGGTCGATGGTCCCCGGACGGGCCTGGGGGCCCTCCGAGCGTTTTCTTTCTTTTCTTCTCAGTCTGTGTTGGTTGAATACAGAATGCTGATTGTCTCGTGTCTCTCTTGGTGAGACAAGAAAGAAGGTGAGTGGTGCCTCGCTCCTTATGAGGGGTTACAATGAGATAACTGGCCCCGAGATTTCCGTCACATAGCGAGGTTTAAAATTGTTAAAGAAAAAATCGACACAATCGCGATGCTCATATTCAGCAACGATTGGCAACAAGGAACTGAACTGGTTTTTGTGGGAATACTGAGACAGGGGGATACGGTTTTAAAACCAAGGAGGGTCGATTTGGATGCACCATGCGCGAAAGCGTCAATGGAATTCGCAATTCTGTTCAACTCGATGGCACGATTAAGTTACGAGTCGACTCGTCTCACCTCGAGAGACGGCCGCCACTGCTTGCTGCTTTTGCACAGGTTGGGTTGGGTCACTTTCAAGTCGCGCAAACTCGGTTAGCATTCATGCGCGATAGTCTGCGCAAAAGGGAAAACTCCAACTTACAGAGAGCATAGTGGGGGTGAGCGCAGGACTGTAGCCAGTACACCGTTCTTTTTACTTTCAATTGGATTTCGTTCCTATATTTTCTCTCAGTCTTTGTTATTAAATTATATAAAGTCAATAATTATATTTTTTTATTGAATAAATATTGTTATAAATTTTATTGCTTGAGAATATTTAGTTGCAGTGTTGGTTTGAAATTCTTTAATTTTTACGGAATAATAAATCAAATTTCAATTTTAAAAAACGAATTTTTTATAAAATAGTTCAATTTATAAGTGGAGAAAACTATTTAGAACCAAGAAAGTTAATTTCCTACAAAAAGATGATTTTTCAAATAGTTGAATTTTGAGAAAGTTCATTTATAATTAAAATTATGAATCTTCAAATGAACATTTATTTTTTAATCATATTGTTGAATTTTTAACGAAGAAGATAAATTTGTGACAAAGTAGTTCAATTTTGAACAAAATGAAAACTAAAATTATGAATTTAAAATTAAATTAAATTACATTATATAAAATTACGAATCTTCAACCAAAACATCGTTTTTTTAACCAAATAGTTGATACTTCGAACAGAAAGATGAATTTTTAACAAAAAAACATTAATTTTCAATTAAAAAAGTAAAATTTTCACGCGAAAATGAAATAGTTATATTTTCAATTAAAAATAAGTATTTAACTAAAAAGCGCATTTTCAAGAAAAATAAAATAAATATAATAAATAAAATAAAAAAAGAATTTGCCCCTAAATTAATGAATCTTCAACAAAAATTGAATTTTTATTTAAATAGTTGAATTAAAAAAAAAGATAAATTTTAAACAAAATAGTCAACTGTAAAAAAAATTATTTTAAAACTAAAATTATGAAACTTTGACAAAAAAAAATGAATTTTTAACCAAGAAAATTAATCTTGTAAAAAAATGAATGATTTTTAACAGAATACATGCGTTCTCAACTAAAAACGATAAATTTTCATCAAAAAATATGGTAATTTCAATTTAATTTAAAAAATTAATAATTAACTATAAAAAGCATCTTTTTAACAAAATAGTTAAATTTTATACGAAAAAAAATTGTCAACAAAATAGCTAACTTTTGAAAAAATGTTTTTTAACTAAAATGATAATTCTTCAAACAAAAAAGGAACTTTTAACCATATAGCTGAATTTTCAATCAAAGAGATGAATTATTTTCAACTAAATAAACGAATTTTCAACAATGAAAAAATAGTTTTTTCATCAAGAAGATTAATATTCAACCTCGATAAAAAAATTTCTTAATGAAAAAACGAAAGTTTTTGAAATGAAATTATAAATCAACGCAAAAAAAAATAATTTTTGAGAAAGTAGTTCAACTAACTAAAAATAGTTGAATTTAACAAAAAAGACGAATTTTCAACAAAATAGTTAAATTTTGAAAGAACGAATGTCAATTTTTAAATAAAATTTTGGACCAAAAATATGAATTAATTTCAACTAAATAAATGAATATTCAACAAAAAAAAAAAGAATGTTTCACCAAGAAGAGTAATTTTCAACCACGATAAAACTATTTCTTAATAATTAAAACAAAGGTTTTTCAAATAAAATTATAAATCACCAAAAAAAGAATTTTTTAACTGCGTGGTTGAATTTTCAACCAAAAACAGTTACATGAATTTGAAAAGATTGAGAAAGAAAACATTGGAAAAAATGAAAGAAATTGTTTTTTGAGATATTTTCAAAATTTTTGCCTAGCCTATTTTAATTTTCAATTTCCAACATTGTCCTTAAAGCCAATCTTTTAAACATTTTTTATATGAATTAAATTACGGGAAAATCTAAACATTTATTTTTACATGTAGAAAGGAAAAAACAATCTTTTTAAAAGAAATTATATATCTTTAAATAATACATAAATATTTTCAAAAATACCATCATTAATTAAAAATTTAAGTTAAATTTTATAGTTTAATTTGAAATTCGTCAAATAAACATTTTTAAATTTTGTCTTGTATAGATTTTGAAATAATATTTGAGACTAAAATTCTGTTTTATCATTAATTTCGGTACCAGTTTTCACGACATATGCATTAATAATTTATTTCAGCGTTTTAATATTATACAAATTTACTCGAATATTTTCATTCATATTAACCAAATAAAAAAATTTTATTTGACATTAATTATAATAATTCATTCTGCCAGCTACAAAACTAAATTTAATACGCACAAATAATATTCTAGATATCAATTTAAAAAGATAAAAAAAAGATAAAATATAAATAAATTGAAGAAGAAGAGGAGAAACTTATTAAACTAAAATTGAAAATTCTTATATTGGGCACAGACTTAAGAATTTCCTTCAGTTAATTAAATAATGTTAGAGAAATTAAAAATTAAATAATTAAACTTCGCAATTCCTAATTACGTGAAAATAATTCTTTAAAAAATTGACTAATTTAAAAAACATGAAAAAGCCTAAAACCTAAACTGCACATCCTATTTTAGATACTGCTTATAAAAGTCCAGACACTTTCCCACCCCAACTAACTAGATATTGATTTATAATTCTCCAAGTCATATGGCGAAATATTTAATAATTTTAGCAACACCGTAGCAAAAATAAAATAGTAATTTCTCCTGTTTTTTATTCAATTGATTAGATAATTTCATTATGTCAAGATAGCGTAATTCCCCGAATGTGTCTTTCCTCATCGTTCTCATCCTATGACTCACGGATTTTACGCAGCATGATAATTCCAGAGAACAAACAATGAACAATTCGAAACATTTACTGGACAAACGAATATAATATGAGAATTTAATGAGGCGTTAGATATTACGGATAAGTGCTATATCAACCTGTCTTTATATTTTCCCAACCATATATCAAAATTCAGCAGTTGTTCCCATTTATGCGTATTGTATTAAAACTTTTCTAGGGTGAAAAAAAAAACGTTTTAATTTAGAACCCACATTAAAATTCTCGAGATTTTTTAAAATAGAAATTCGAATAGAAAATTTGTCTAAAAATCGACTTGGTTTCGCTTCATCTACATAAAAAAAGTATTTTAAGAAATGTTTTAAACTAACTTGAACTATAATAAATATATTTATAATGGTTATTAAAAAAGCTATTAAATTATTTTAATATTAGAAAATATTCCAGATTTTACAACTTAAGGTGCTCTCAAAACAGAGGAAATAGGTAATTTTTCAAAGAATCAAATCAAACTTTGGCAAGAAAATATATTGCATTTTCAAGAAAATAGTTAAATTGTCAATCAAAAAAGTTGAACTTAAAAAACAGATCACTTTTAAACAAAAGTTCAATTTTTAAACCCCGAGCGGATTTTGCAATAAAATTTTTGAATTAACAAAAAATTAAACAAAGAATCAAGCCAAAAAAAAATTTTTTAGACAACTGCGTTTTAAACAACGCAAGATGAATTCTATAAGAAAAACACAAACTTTCCACATAAGAGTTCAATTTTCGACCAAAAAATATGACTTTTTAATCAAATCATTCAATTTTCAAATAAAAAAATTGAATTTGCAAGCTACACAGATGAGTTTTCAACCAAATAATTTAATTTTAAAAAACAAAAGAGGTTGAATATCAAAAAAATATATTTGAATTTTCAATTAAAAGGGAGGATTTTGCAACAAAATATATAAATTTTTAACTTATTAGTTGTATTTTCAACATGCAAAGACGAATTTTCTACTACATTGACAAATTATCAGACAGAAAAGATTAAATTTCAACCAAAAGGGAAACAGTTGATATTTCAACCAAAAACGATTTCGAACAAAAAAAAGATTAACGTCTGCATTACATTTTTTTTTTAATCCAAAGGGAAAAAAGGCTTGGGCCAAATTGTTGAATTTCCAAGCCAAAAAAGGGGAATTCTCTATGGAATAATTGAATTTTCAATACGAAAATATTAATTTTCAATAAAAAAGTTTATTTTTAACCAAATAGTTGAATTTTTAACTAAAAACGATCGATTTCTAGAAAAATCCAATTGTTATTTTTAAAAAATTACTGTTTCACAAAGAATTGATTTTCAACAAATAAAAAAAATGAAATTTTTAAGAAAATAGTTAAATCTTCGACTAATAAAATGAATTCTTAACAAAGAGACGTTCAAACAAAAAATATTAAAATTCAACAAGAAATGCAAAAGTTCATATTTCAACCAAAAAAGATAACAGAAAACCGATAATTTTTGTTATTTTGTCTATCAAGAGTGAAACAAAATTTAAACAAAATTTTTCAATTTTCATATCAAAAAGCGAGTTCTCTACAAAAGAATAGAATTTTCAATTCGAAAGTATAAATTTTCAAGAAAAAAAAGTTATTTTTCAACCAAGTAGTTACATTTTTAACGAAAAAAACGATCAATTTTTTATATAAAAATTAATTTTCAACAAAGAATTGTCAAACAACGATTAAAATTCAACCAAGAATGCAAAATTGATAATTCAAAAGAAACAAACACAAACACACACATATATATACAAAAAGCGAAAAAATCGATAACTATTTCATTTTTTCTATAAAGAGAGAACCATAATTTGAAGAAAACTTTAATTTTTAAGCAAAAAAAAAACGAATTCCCTACAAAACAATTGAATTTTCAACTCGAACATATGAATGTTTTAAAAAAAAAGTTAATTTCCAACCAAGTAGTTTAATTTTCAACTAATAACAAACAAATTTTCAACTAAAAATGATGAATTAAAATTTTTAAAAATGGAAAAGTACATTTTTCTGTTCAAAAAAATAATTTCTTAAAAAAAAAAGTTTAACTAAATAGTTAAATTTGCAACCAATAAAATGAATTTTGAAGAAAGATTTTTTAAACAAGATAAAACTTCAACCAAAAGCGGAAGATTTGAAATTTCCATTAAAAAGATGAATTTTCAATCAAGAGAGAACAAAATTTGAACAAATTGTTGAATTTTTAAGCCAAAAAGACAAATTCTCTGCAAAAAAACTAAATTTTTAACTCAAAAATATGAATTTTCAATGAAAAAACTGAATTATTAACTAAAAACGATCAATTTTGAACAAAAAATGTAATAGTTGAATTTTCAGTTTAATAAATTAATTTTCAACAAGCAAAGCAAATTTTGAACAAAACAGATTTTCAAGAGAATAGCTAAATCTTCAACTACTAAAATGAATTTTTAAGGAATAAATTTTAACCAAAAAAGATTAGCTCTCAAAGCAAAATTATTATCAATTAATTAGTTGAATTTTCAATCAAAAAGGCATTCATTTAGAAGACAAGTTAAATTCTCAAGAACAAAACATCATTTTCAACGAAGAAAAATGACTTTTCTATCCAAAAGATCGAATTGTTCAGAATTAAAGCAAAAAATGGAATAGTTCAAGATTCAGTTAAAAAATTCATTGTCAAAGAAACAAAAAATTGTAATTTCAGCAAAATACACAAATCTCCAATCAATAAAATAACTTATACCCAAATAGTTCAAAATTCAATAAATTAATAAAATTTTCATATAAAAAGTACGTTAAATGAATAAAAAATATGAATAATAATAATAATAATAATTCTTAATTGAAAATTTAATAGCAGACCCAGTACGCATTTAAGCACAAAAAACGAGAAAAAGGGGGAAAGATTCTTTCTAGATTTCTAAAATTCTTTCGTAGAATAAAAAATTTAATTATATTTCATAGGAGCTCATTTTAGACCAGGGCACCTAAAATTTTCGTTACTTCATTGACGTTACGCGTGGTTCGATGCACATGTGTGGGAGAATATCCATACCCTGCCACAATCAAAGAACAAGTGCAATGCCTAGTTCCATGTAAACAGCAAAACTCGCGTTCTCCACGATGATTGAACCAGGTTGGTTCGCAGGATTGCCATGTTGAGTATATCCAACCAATCGACTCTTTGCGAAATTCGCGTTCGAAGTTTCTTTCCAGTTCCTTTCGCAGCGTTCGTGATCAAATGCAACGAAAGCCATTCCCTTCAGAATTCAATTTCATCCTCGAAAGTTAATTTTTCCCTCGGCTTTCAAAATTGGATAATAAAGGAGGAAAACTGATTTGAAACTGAATGAAAAAATTGCCCAGTCTCTCTAATAAGCTCTTAAAATAAGGAAACTCATTATTTACGTAAGAAACAGAAAAATGAGCGATAAAAATGCAATTAAAGATATCTGCATTAATTAGGGAAGAAACAGAAGAATACGTGACGTGATAAAAATATAATTAAAAATATGAGTATGATAAATGTTACACAAACTGATTTTAAATAAATATGATATACTTTAAACATCTGCGTCAGGCTTTACCACTTTCGACAAAACTTGACTGCCATAAGCGCCTTGACTGACAAGTTTTAAAGTCATTCTGATTTTCGATTTCCAGGAATCCTGCAAGCCATACGAACGGTTCATGATCAAATTTGAAGATTTTTTGAGTTATTTTACCTTGCATTCGTGACTGACGCGTGTCGGTCAACGACTGACTCATTTCGAAAAATGACTGACGCGTTTAGGTCAATTATTGGAGTTTTATTAAATGACAGACCCACTTCATTAAATGACTGCTTCGTGACAACCAATGACTGACGTGTGCCATTCAATGACTGCTTCACGTCAGTCAGAGTGACACATGACAGCCAACGACTGACCCACTTTGTTGAATGACTGGAAATTTGACAGGCAAATGTCATTCAATGACTGACTCATTCAAGCCAATTACTGAAGCGTGTCAGTCAATGACTGACCCATGACAATAAATAGCTGATTTATGTCATCCAACACTTACGCGTGACATTAAATGACTGAATCATGTAAATCAATGACTGACAATTTTGTAAGTCAAGGAATATGTAAGTCAATGACTGGTCCATGTTATACAGACTCCCTAATGTCATCCAGCACTTAATGTGACAATAAGTGACTGACCCATTTCAACTGGCTCATGTCAGCCAATTAATGACACGTATCAGTAAATCACTGACCCAATTTGGTAAATTACTGGCTCATGACAGCCACATTCCACTCCATGACTGACTCATAGAAGTCAATGACTGACGCGTGTCAGTCAATGATGGACTTTGTCAGTCTATCAATGACCCGTGTAATTAAATGACTGATTCATGTCAGTAAGACTGGCTAATGTCAGCCAGCTCTATCGCATTCCATTAAATGACTGGTCCATTTCAATGACTCATTAAAACCAATGACTGACGCGAACCAATAAATGACTGGATCATGACAGCCAATGACTGAAGCGTGTCATTCAATGACTGACCCATGTATGCCAATGACTGCCCCATGCATTCATGAAATGATTATTGTCAGTCAGACTGTCTCATCAGTAAATGACTGACGCGCGCCCATTAAATGACTGGATCATGACAGCCAATGACTGAAGCGTGTCATTCAATGACTGCCCCATGTAAATGACTGACGCATGCATTCATTAACTGATTATTGTCAGTCAGAGTGTCTCATCAGTAAATGACTGACACCTGTCAATAAATGGTCGACTCATGACAACCAATAACTGATACATCAGCCAATGACTGACTCATGTCAGTCAATTACTGATCTAGCTGTACAAACACGAAGTTTCAAACGAAACTATTGGTACATCTGAATGTTAAATGAATAATTTGACGCCTAAGAAGGAAGGGATTTAAGAGATTTAATATAGCCAGTTTACCTATTTATTTGAAAATGGCGAGACTGACATGTTTGTATTGTGAAAAAAAGAATTTGCTTAATTTCGCCTGTTCTGATATTGATGGTGCGCAGTAGGCTGTGTCAGCTGAAGACCGGGAATGTTGTTGAAGTCCAACATCTTCAACATGTCCTTGGTCTCGGCATCAACTTCGATGATGTCGTGCTCCAAAGCAGAAACTTCAGGAACGTAGTTGTCCCTTCGTTCACGCTCTTCTTCCTGGAGCTTGATGGAAATTCCACGCACTTGACTGTGGCGCAGCCTCTTCATAAGATGCGTCACGAAACTGTAAAAAAGAAATTCTGGTTAGAAATATTACTTTTAAAAAAAATAAAAAGATGCAAGCGTTGAACTTGGTACGAAAAACTGAAGATGATTTAACATTTTTTAACAGTTGTATTCAAATAAAAGAATGATTGAAGTTCTGAAAGTTCAAATTACCGAAAGTTTTTTAGTAACAGTTCTTTAAAGTATAAAGATCGCAAAAGTTGTGGTTGAAAGTAATATAATTACAACATAAACTTGCGAGGCATATTTTTATTTGTATTGAAAACAGTATTTCAAGATACAATAAAATTGAGAAAAATGGTTTAAAGTTAGTCTAAGAAGAGGGCTGGGCACCACGAAAGTTTCTCTCCGGGTACTTTTCACCCAGTGCTTTATATTGAGCACAATTCGACAAACCAAAACAAAAATCGAAATTTCAGTAAATGTGATTTTATTTAAATATTGATAACATCTCGTAAAAGATGACAAAATTTTCATCTATTCTTCTTTAATTTTTTCAGAATTTGTATTCAACGGGATCAGCGTTTATCCCTAAAAGGGTTGATATAGTTATAATATAGCTTAAATCAATATTTTTCCGACAAATTCAGTATTCTGGCCCTATAATTCTAACTCTTATCGCTTCAAACTTCAATTCACCAGTATTTGAGCCGAATAATCTCCGTTTTTATATAAGCAACAGCCATTTAAAAAAAACCGTGACATTTTAACAAAACTTTGGCAGATGTCTTTGTTTGTTGCAAAATATGTCCGTTTTTTATATTTATTACTTACAAACCAGTACTGCTCATTTTTTTTAAATATTCTCTGTAAAAACCAAAAAAAACTGCAAAATTTTTCAATCCTGAACAAAAATATGAGCTTTGAAGTTGGCTTGGTTTCTACCTTTTTGCAGAAAAGACAGAAAACCGGTTGGAAACTTTTCTTGAAAGAACAGCAAAACTAAGATCAAGTTTTATGACAAATTAAATACTTTTTGGAATCAAAAATTAAAACGAAAATGTATGATCAGAACGAATTATTACAGAAATAAATTTGTTCCTTTCTCAACTTAGTAACGACATTTTTTAAACAAACAGTTGAAATTTTAGAAAAAAATATTAATTTTATACCAAAAATAAAATAAGTTAATCTATTACGAAAAAAGTTAGTTTTCAAATAACTACAAATGATATTTAAAAAAAAAATGAATTTTTAACAAATTAGTTTCACTTTCAACCAAAAAGATAAACTTCTACCAAAATGACACATTTACGATAAGATACAGAAATTTTCAACCAGATAATTGAATTTTCAAGCAAAAAAGGCATTCTTTCAGGAGACAGTTGAACTTCAAAAAAAAATATTTTTCAACAACAAAAATGGCTTTTCTACCCAAAAAGATCAATTTTAAATTCAAACGATCGGATTTTCATACAAAAAATACAAATTTCAAGATAACACTTGCATTTTCAAGCCAAAAAGATAAATTTTTGAGACAAAACTGATTTTTCAATGAAAAAAGTTGAATTAACAAGAAAAATGATTTTAAAACAAGAATGATGAATTATGAATAAAAAAAAATGACTTCGAACAAAAAAGATAACGCTTTTTCCCAAAAGATCGAATTTTCTAGAAAAAATACGAATATTTAACAGAATATTTCGAGTTTCAACCAACAAAACAAGTAAATTTTTAACAAAATAGTTGAATTATTCACTTACAAAGAGGAATTAATAAAAAATATGTAACTTCTGCCAAAAACCCATTGTATTTTCGAGCTAAAAATACCATTTTTTCAGTAGACATTAAAATTTTTAACCTAAATATTAACTTCAACCCAGAAAAGTTATTTTTCTACCAAAAAGATGAATTTTAAATTGAAAAGCTATTGTTTTTTCAATCGAAATGGACAAATTCTCTACACATAAAGGCAGATGCTTCAAAAAATAGTTGAAATTGCAAACAAAAGAAACAAATTTGCAACAAAACAGTTGAATTTGTAATCAAATAGCCGTTAAACTTTCAATGCAGACGTATTTTTCAGAAAAAAAATTGAATTTTCGACCAGCAAAAATTATTTCTGCAAAAAATATGAGTTTATCTATAAGAATGACATTTCGATTTAAAAATACAAAGTTCCAACGTAACAATTGAAATTCCTACAAACAAAAAAAATATTTTTAACAAAATAGTTGAATTTTTAAACAAATAGTTTAATTTTCAAGCCAAAAGAACGAGTTTTTGCGACAAAACTGGATTTCCACTCAGAACAGATTAATTTTCAAGCAGATACGTTTAATTTTTAAACAAAAAGTTAATTTTTAACCAAAAAATGATGACTTTTCGACCAAAAAATAAAATTTTAATTCAAAAGGACGAATTTTTTATCTAAAAAGGTGAATATTTAACAGAATAGTTGTATTTATGTCAAAAAAATGACTTTATAACAAACATTTAACTTTTTAAGAAATAATTGAAATTTAAAGCAAAAAAGGCAATTTTTTAAGAAAACGGTGAATTTTCAATGAAAAAATTCACTTTCATCCCAGAAAAATGACGTTTCTACCAAAATAAGATGAATTTTCAACAAAATGGTTGAATTTTTAAACAAATAGTTGAATTTTGAAACTAAAAAAACGAATTTTCGAAAACTATAATTTCCAAACCAAGAGAGATTAAAGTTTAACCAAATACAATTCTATTCGCAAAGAAAAAGATGGAATAAAAATGGTAGTAAACTTCAACCGAAAGCAGTTGCATTTGCAACTAAATAGTTGATTTATCAACAACAAAAAATCACTTTCAACTAAAAAAATTACTTTTCTACTAAAAAAGATGAACTTTTGATATAAAATGACGAATTTTCTATCCAAAGATACAAAAGCGTGATCAAGTTTTTTAATTTTCAAGCAAAAGAAACCAATTTGTAACAAGTTACTTCATTTTTAATCAAATAGTTAAATTTTCGATTTAATAACGTATTTTTCAGAAACAAACTTAATTTTCAGTCACGAAAAATGACTTCCACAAAAACTTGATTTTCAATCCACAAGGACGAATTTTCTGTCCACAAATACTAAGTCTTAACGGAACAATTGAATTTCCTACCAAAAAAATGTATGACTTTTTAACAAAATAGTTGCATTTTTAAAAAACAAAAAAATGACTTAACAAAAAAGTTGAATTTTTAACCAAACAGGGAAATTTTCAACTAAATAGTACGATTGCCAATTAAAACGAAAAATATTTGTATGCAAACAGGGTGAAATCGGGAAAATTTCCAGAAAAAAAACGAAAAGAGGAATTCTTTATTAAAAGAGGGAAAGAGTGTAAAGTCTGTCAATATGAAGATCTCAAGAGGATAAAAAAAAAAATGATAAAACTTACCCAGCGATTTTGTTCTTAAGCGGTTTGCTCGGGATGATAGCAATTTCCTCGCATATTCGCTTATTTATGTCGAAATCAAGCGTTAATCTAGTGTAATATTTCTCGATTATGACCCGAGCGGCCTTTTTGATGGTTTTTGTCCTAACGCGACCCTGAAATAGAAAAAACAATGCTTTTAAACTTCCCACAATGCCACCGATATTTTCAAGAATCACAGTCTCTTAATATTTTCGAGCACAAAACTTAAAAAGTGTCAATATTAAAAGATTATAAACGTTATAAACTTGCACTGCGAACCATAACCTCAAAAAATCAGGAGAGAGAGGTTCTTCAATTTTATTTAAAAAAAGATTCTCTTAACGATATTATATTTAATTTGAAGATCGGCGTTTTAGAAACGCGAATTAATAAATATATTGGCTTATTTTTAAAGGATCACTGTGATTCAATTGGATTTTTGTAGAAAAATTAAAAACACTATACACACCATCGTGACTGATTACCGGAAAAGGTATGTGCGCACCAAAACGAAAGTAGTGTCACATGCGCATCTTTCTGCGATGTGAGCGTGTCTCTTGTCGGTAAGGAAGATATTACATTGAGTAGAAGGTGAGTTTATAAGCCGCTGAAAGCGCTAGCGGTTCTAGCCAAAGTTCCGCGAAAATTCAAATTTCAAAAATGAAAGATTCCTTTTTTTTATACAATTTAATAATACAACTTCGTAGTATATTGACAAAGTCAATTAAAAGGGTGATTGGATTAGTTTGCGAAGAAAAATATGGTATTTTGAATAGTGATTGGTTTTTCTTGCGCAGTACTGAATTTCATAAATTTAATAGTATTGTCTACTGCAAGAACGTTCCAAAGTACTCGTTTTCAAAATTTTTTACAATTTTTTTTAACACAGAATTTGAATTTTTAACTAGAAAAGGTACATTTTCAACCATAAATCTGTAGTTAAAAATTAGTTATCAACGAAGAAGAAAATAATTTCAATAATAGCTACATTCTCAAGTATAGAAATGAATTTTAAACTAAAAAAATAAATTTAAATTAAAAAAATTTATTTTCAAACGTTAAAAAAACATGAATTTTCAACGAATTTTTTTAATTTTACTCTAAAGAAATCAATTTTTAACTAAAAAGGATAAATTTACAAACAAAAAGGAAATTTTTAAATTTTCAGTTTAAAAAATTATTTTGTAACTAAAGAAGAAACGAATTTTGAACAAAGTAATTTAGTTTTCAACTAATTAAATAAGCTTTCATCTAAAAAAGATAAATTTTTATACAAAAATAAAATTGTTAGATATTTAGTTTAAAAAATTAATACTAATACAAAACAAAAAAAACATTTTTGACAAAATAAATTAATTTTCAACTACAGAAATAAATTTGCAGGTGAAAAAGCTGAATTGTTAACAAAAAAATTGGATTTTTAGATAACAAAATTAACATTCAACAAAAAAAATCAACCAAAGACATAAATTTAAAAATAAATGCATTGTCAAATAAAAATACTAATAATCGATGACCAAACATGATAAATTTTAATCAAAATACACGAATTTTCAACCATGTAGTTAAATATTAAATTAAATATTCAATTTAAATTTTAGTTAAATATTTAATTTCAACAAATATTCAATTTTTAAACCAAAATAGAATAGTTAAAATTTTAGATGAAAAATAAATTTTTAAATAAAAAGAAAAAATTATCTCATCAGAAATGCGAATTTACAACAAAAAACAGGAATTTTCAACAATATACTTGAATCTTAAGCAGAAAAATATAAATTTTCTAAGAAGAAAAAAAATTAATTTTTAAAATAAGAATTGATTTTTCAACCAAAGAAATTATTTTTTAACCAGAAAGAAAAATTGTATGACCAAGAAGAATAATTTTTAATCAGAGTACACGAATTGTGAACAAAATTAATACATTTTCAAGCAAATATTTGAATTTTCCACTATTAGAAGTAATTGTTAACAAAAATGGAATAGATACATTTTTAGTAAAAAAATATGTTTCCACAAGAAAAAAAGATGAATACTTAAGAAAAAAGTTCAATTTATAACAAAGCAAATAAATTTTCTAACAAGAAGAATAATTTTTTGTCAAAAAAGATACATTTTTGTCCCAAAATGGAATGTTTTAAATAAATAATTTTCCAGTTAAAAACATTAATATTTAGTCAAAAACAAAACAAACAAATTTTAACAATAGTTCAAATTTATAACAAAAAATGAATCTTCAAACAAGAAGAATAATAATCATCAACTAAAAAATACGAATCTTCAATAAAATACATGAATTTTCAACTAAATGGTTGAAATATTAACTATAAAGTATAATTTTTTATAAAAAAAAAAGAATAGTTACATTTTTAGTTAAAAAATTAATTGTCAAATAAAAAGAAAAATTATCTTATCAGAAATGCGAGTTTTTAATAAAACACATAAACTTCTAACAATTTAGTTGATTTTTGAGCTAAGGAAGGTACATTTTCAAGTAAAAAATAAAACGAATTTTAAAATATAAATAGTTAATTTTTGATCCAATAAAATTAATATTTAGCTAAGAAGAAGAATTGTACTCCAAAGAAGATGAATTATGAAAAAACTGCAGGAATTTTGAACTAAAAAATATCAATTTTTACAAATAAAATAGGAAGTGCACTCTTACTTCCGAAATTTAATTATTGAAAAGAATCTGAAGATTGAAAAAAATGTCTTGAAATTTACCGAAAAATTTGTTAAGAGTGAAGATCCTCAAAAAGTCGTTCTATATCAAATAGCTTATCAGTCTTGATGTTTCTCAAGCTGTCTAACTCTGCACCATTTATAAAACAGTTTCTTGCCTCCTTCAAAGTGGGTTTGTATTTTCTTCTCTTCTGATTTGATTTTACCTTTACTTTCCTTCACAAGTAGTTTTACTTTCCTCTTCTTGTGTCTGTCACCATTTTCTAGTCTTTCTCACTCCTCAAGGCTAAGGCCGGTGATGTTTAACCTTCTCTGCCGCTCTTCTTTCTTTTTTGCGCGGCTACTTGGATTTCATCATTCCAACACGCAACACCAGACATTCTTTCTACAACCGCAGTACCACACACTTCAATCACTTTCTCAAAAACGACATCTCGGATCATCGTCAATGCGCCCTCTTTATCTTTACTGTTTATTATCATCTTCCAAGATGCACCGTCTATACGATTGTTCATATTATTCTGAAAATCTATTCACACTTTCGGTTTCTGTATATTCTTAATCTTGATTCGCGCTTGTTTTGTTCTGTTGGCCCTCTTTCTTCTCCATCCCTGACCTAAGTTTATTTTAGCGACTAGAAGGCCTAGAAGGTAATAATCAATATTGCGTTCAGAACCCAGATTAACCCCTGCTATTTTATCACTTATGAACCTTAAAAAAATTTGAATGGATTTTAAAAAAGGATCAGGAACTATATCAGAATCAGAAAGAAAAAGATAACCATTTATATTACATTATAAAATATCACATTTTCGACAAAAATTTGGATCATTTTTCGATAATCTGCATTTGTATTTTTTTTTTAATTCAAATACAGTGAAACTCTGAGACTAGGTCGGTTTTGGGGCTGTAGGTGGTGGGGAATTACCCAGATAGAGTTTGTTCACGCATGAGTGACCGCCGCTCACCCCGCGCAGCTCCTTTTACTTCTGCTTGCGGCGTGGCGTCAATTCTCGGAAGGACTATATCAGGGTGCCCTATCTATAGGGTTCACTGTACTTAGAAATTTTCCAAACAAAATTGGCATCAAAAGGACTTGAATTCATCAAACACTACAAATATTCAACAAACGAGTTGAATTAAAAAAAATCATCCAGTCAAGGAAGAAAAAAATTGGAATTAAATATTGTTTAATTTTCGCGGAATTTTTTGGCTAAAGCAGCTAGCGCCACATACCTACTGGTAAACGCTCCTCTGGTAGACATTTTTTAAATCAAAAATATGCTTATAGTTGATATTTCTACTAAGAAAAAAAAAAATTTTCTTTCAGTTTTTCTCAGACGTCCGGTTCAGATCTTATATTTGAAAATACATCCCACGATAATTTGTGATAAAAATTTAATATCTGCAATATCTGACAATAATAAGGAATAAGTTCCCTTTCTCTCCGCTAGATGACAGCACTTGGTCTAAAAACAGGTATCAAAATCAGTTCCTTCAGGGTTGCGACGCTGGTTACACGTTTTTTGCTCTAATCAAGACAATAACGTGTTTTTTTGTTTTGTTTAGAACCCTCTTTTGTTTAAAGTTTGTGTAAAAATATACAAAGTGTCTGTGATAAAATCGTGTAAATAATCCTGAAACTGTAAACAGCTGTTTATCGGTATTCTAGCGCGGGTTTTTTCGAGTGACAGGTTTAGTCTAATCGTGCCTTGTGACAGGAAGTTGACACAGTGGAGAGAGGGGAGATTCGCGAATGCTGTTGTATGCATATATTATCTGTGAGTGCGAATAAGATGGAAAATTGAGAGCACGAGGTCGAAGAAGCGGGATGGTTAATCAGCTGGCGAAAGGGTGAAAGAGAAGGGCGCATCAGGAGCGAATCTAGAATGATCGTGCCCTAGTGGACAAAAGTACAATACTCGTAAGTTTCACGTCCCTGATTCATATAATTATTATGGTGTTTGACAGTAACACGTTACCCGGAACGTTACGTTTTTTGGTAACGGTAACTGTTATGTAAAGTAGCGTACTTATCCCAATTATTAAAAAGCGCCTGGCACCGTTTTCGATTGTTTCTCGAAATTATCCTAATCTTAAAACTATTGTTGTCGGAAAACCCCCGTTCATGATTAAATGAAGCTGTTTAAGAAAACAAAAAACTTTTCTTAAGTTTCCTGGGAAATTGTTAATGTAATTTCACCTGGAAAAATTAATTTTAAATAAAAAAAAAATTTAGGAATATTTGGAGTCAGTTTAAAAAATAATTATTTTTAAAACTTTTAAAAGTCCTAGTTATCTTTTTAACTAACTTGAATTTTTCCTAAAATTTTTCAAAACCCTGAAAAGTAAGAAAAAAATTATACTTTTTCAACATATCTGGAATCTTCAAAAATCTTTTTGAATGTTCTCAAGCATCGTAAAAATGAACAAATAAACCTAAAAAATAAATGTTTATTAATATTTTTATTTTGTAGTCTAAAACAAATAAATGTGTTTTAATTAAGAGTCCCACTATTTTCTTGAAAATTCGTCTTTTTCGGTCAAAATGCAACTAATTGAATTTTTTGTAAGGATTCAACTAATTTTTTTTTAAATTCATTATTTTATTACTAAATATTCACCGTTTTAGTTCAAAATTCATATAATTTTGTTGACAATGTTACAAATTCTTTTTTTTTTTTTTTTTTTTTGAAAAAAATTAATCTATTTTGTTAAAAGTTCATATTTTCGTGTTAAACAAAAATTGAACTATTTTATACTAAATTTATCCTTTTTTGGTTAAGGATTCAGCTATCTTATTAAAAATTTGACTTTTGAGACATGAATTAAACTGTTTTTTTTATTTAAAATTTAAATCTGTTTTAGTTAAAATATCATTTATGTTATGTAAATAATATATTTATAATTTGATACTAATAATCAATGGAGGAAAGGTCTCCACAAAAAAATTTTTTTTGCATAAACTTGATTAAAGTTGAGTGCTACATTTTAATATTTAAATTAATTGATGTAAAGTATGTACACTATACATATATATGTTAATTATGAAAATAGTTTAAATCATAAAAATTATTTTTTTATTGTTATTAGCGATAAAGTATTAGTATTAACGATAAAGTCTTCAATTTTTGTAAATTATAGAAAACATAAAAGTTTCAGCGCAAAAAATTTTTTAAATAATTTTCAGAGGCTGAAGAGATTTTTTTAAAAATGAATGTACATATCTAAAAAGTAATTTATTCTCTACTGCCTAAATAAAAAAAATTGAGTATAATTTAAGAAGTTTCTCTACAACTTTTACAATTAAAAGGTTTTAAATTTATTTTATTATTTAAATTTTCAAAAAATGTACTTACTGAATCAAATGTTTCAAATTTTCCAAAAGGAAAATAAATTAAACGTATAAGAAATTAAAAAATCAACACATTTTATTTAAATAAAATTAAACATCTTTTTCGAGATTCCTAAAAACATTTGTTTAATTATTAAATTCGATGGATCTTTTATTTTTTTCGTTTAAAATAAAAAGTCTGCAACCTAAAGAAGATTATAAAGAATAATAATATATTCAATAATAATAATCATTAATGGAAAATAATGAAAAATGCAATTTGTAGATTTTTCGAAATTTCTAAAATAAGAAGCATTATAAGAATTTAAAAAAATTTCAAGATAATAAAAGTATTTCTTAAAGCTCGTTGGAAAATTGAACTGATTTTTCATTTACAAAAATAAATCCTGAGAGAAAATTGACTGATTCTTAAAGAATTTATAAAGAAAACGTCCGTTTTTGAATATTTGAAAATAAAATTTTTAAAGTTTCTTAAAGATTTTGAAAGTTTTCACGATAATAAAAAAGTTCCTTAAAATTCCTGGCAAAATTTAAACTGATTTTTTATATTATTTAAATAAATTTTAAGAGAAAGTTGACAAATATTTAAAAACATTTTTAATTATTTCGTAAAATTTCGAAAAAGAATGTACACGATTTTAAAGCAAAAATGTTCAATTAGCAAGATTAAAAAGTTTTATCAAAATTTCGAGTAAGTTTAATAGATATTTAAAAGTTTTAAAAAGATTCAAAATTAATTTAAAAGTTAAAAACACTTTTTTTAACTACACTATTTTAGTTTTATTTATGCAAATTGTATTTATATATTTATTATACATTAACTATAGAATACAAATAAATAATTATTTTTTTAACATTACCTCAATAAGTCTTTTTAAAAAACTTGTGGGTTTTTCTGAAATTTTAAACAATTTGTTATATATAATGTTCAAATCAACGAAACATTTGTTCCCAATTCTTTTTTTTCCACAAATATTGTTCCAACTAAAATTAAAAATTGCATTTTAATTTTCTTTTTGTAAATATATTATTTACAATATAAATTAACGAACATTTTAGCCATTATTATAGTTTAAAAAGTCATCAGTAAAAAAATTCGTTTATTTGAACGTTTAGAACTTTAAGCACATTACAAAGGTGCGATTTTTTCTGAATTTTTTAGTTTTTCTTTCACTTTTTAGTTAGTAGCCAATAATAAACATTAATATTAATTTTTGAAGGTTTTCAAAGTTTTCAAGATAATAAAAAAATTTTCTTAAAATTCCTGGGAATATTTAAAATAATTTTTAAAAAAATGTTAAGAAAATATTTAAAAAGATTATAAAACATTACAAAAGATTTGCAAAATTGTCAAAGTGAATGCGGAATATTTTATAACAATTAAAAAAAATTGACTTTTGAAAGATTTCCGAATAGGTATTTATAAAATATTCTTAACTTTTTTCGAAGCGTCAAAAATCTTAAATATCTTTGAAACCATTTAAATTTTTCCTAAAATTTGATCAAATCCAGTGAAATAAAAGAAAGTATTAGAAAATAAAAAATAGTCATTCGAAATTCAAATTATAATTTACCTACAATTTTTTTTTATTCTGGACTGAAAAATCTTTTTCGGTTGCAAATTCAATAATTTGATTGAAAATTCATCTTTTTTGGTTTGAAGATTCATCTCCTTATTTGTGAAAAATTACCAAATTTTTTTGTTAAATAATAAAATTTAAATTAAAATATACAAACAAAGTTTCACACGTGGTTGAAGTTCTGAAAGTTCAAATGAACGAATTTTTTCCTGAAGACTTTGAATATCAGGAAAAATACTTACATGTTTGTTAATTTATATTAGAAATAATTTATAATTGAAAAAGAATTAGAATGCATGATTTTAATTGCATTTAGAATAATTTAGGTAGATATTTTTAACATGAGAGTTTGCACTTTCAAAATTTTCTACCAAAAATGCACTTTGCTTTATTGTGATATCTTCCATCGTTTACGTCAGTTTACGAGAAAAATTGAAGGATTATTATTATTAGAAACAAGTTATCCTGGCTTAAAAAAGATTAAGCGATTCTATTTTATTTGAATTATAAATAATTCTAAATAATTAGATATTATAAATTATAAATAAATTATAATTTTTTAAATATCGATTTTATTTTTTGATGACATTTTTCTTTTTAATTCATGTATTTTTTAAAATGTTAGAACAACGAAAAATTCTGAATATGTTGGGTATTTAGCTCGATAGTGTTTTAATTTTAATGCTAATTTCAAGTTTTCAAAAATCTCCAGCATAGAAAAAGGAACATCTTAGGACGTATCTGTTTGCATTATATTTTAGGGCTCATTGATGGATCTCAAAAGACGTATCACAATTTTTGTAAATATTTTTTCAAACTATTTTGTTTAGAAAATTAGTAAAATAAACAAGAAAACAACTCTAAAAATATGTTCTTGGAACGTAGAACATTTTTAAAAACCAGTTCTGTTTAAACAATTGATGTTAAAAAAGTGTGTCAGATCTATAGTGTCATTGGGCTGCTACTATGAGGACATATAT
>JAAAKG020141091.1:0-11947 GCA_010014905.2 Druon quercuslanigerum
TTACTTCTTATAAGGGGGACTGCTCTACCAATAACCTTCTTACCTTCGTTTATGCGTCTATCTAACTCCTCATCTATAATTTTAGAATTTCAGAAGCTTTGAGTTTGAAACACTCAATTTGGTTTTCAATTTCAAATTTTTAAATTTTAATCGCTTCGAATTAAAATGTTTTTACAATTATAATTTTAAATAATTTCATTTTGAATTTTGAAATTGTCCTCCATATTTTCAAAATTTTAATTTGAAATCATGCAAGCTCCAGATTCCACAATTCAAAATAAAATTGTTTAATTTTGAACGCTTCAAATTAGAAATTTTGTACAATTTCAGTTTCTTTCTAATGAAATGGTTCAATTTTTTTAATTTTTAAGACTTTCAATTTTAAATTATTGGATTTTAAATGCTTTTATTTAGAAATGATACAATTTCAATTCTTTTTAATTTAGTGCGAAATATTGTCTTTTATTCAAAGTTTTAACAAATCTAAAATTGTTTTATTTTGAACGTTTTCAGCGCTAGTGATCAGACAATTGAAGTTGGAAATAAATTTCCACTTCTATTTGAAACATTCTCTTCTGAGGTCTTGACTTGCTAGGTGAAGCGAAGCATGGCCGTGCCGAAAGAAAAGGTGAAAAGAATAATTGAAAGGAGAGCCAATGATTCATCATCATCATCAGTGTCGTCTCGCGCAAAAAACCGGAAGTATAAGGACTCGCTCGTGGGAAAGGTGTGCCTGTAATATGTCACAGAAAATCACTGTACCGAAATGGATTTTTCTCATTACGAGACCGGAAACACTTTCGAGTCAAAATTAGAGAATGATGACTAAAAGTAAAACCTTGCTCCAAAAACTCTAAACCCAATCACGCAGTGAGAAATTTAATCAAGATCTTTTAATTAACTTAAAATGAGGCGCATATAGCCTTTGACAATCAAAGCTTACTGTTTCCAAATTGAAAACGCTAATGGCATAAATTTTGAATTATGCCAGTTAATATATTTTAATAAAGAATATTTTTTATAGGATAAATAGTTTAAATGGTTTAAAAAATGTAAACAGTCTTTAGTTCTAAATTAAACAATTAAAACTAGAAAATAATACTTTTATTAAAAATTGTGTCTCATGAAATACGCACTACGCCTTGATTAAATTGTGCAATATAAAATTAAATTAATTCCAAATAGAAAAAGCGAATAAAAAATTTATTTTAATATGTCCAGAGTGTTTTTTCCTTTAAAACAATGACGTAGAAAATAAAGATGAAAGCACCTTGTAATAAATTTTCAATCATAAAAGGCCGGCGAGAGGTATTTGGAAACAGTTTGATTAAGCATAGAGTTAAACCGAGCGTATATATAAAGCCATTGAACCCCTTAGGCCTAAATTTCAAATCGTACGGTATTTTCAAGATGAACCTTGAGGAATGTCGAAGGAAATAATATAGTGTGTGACGTAAACTGATCAAAACGATTCTGTTTGCTTTATAATAATAACAATAATAAGTATTGGAATAAACAGGACCGACGAAACGAAACGGTCGGAGCTTGGATTTTTCTTTTTTCCACAGTCACATGGAAAAAATGTCTGTTGCTAATAATTACCTCTGAATAAATATTATTCAATATAAATATTGAATGCAGATCGTAACTCCATATATGATGACATCACCGATTCCGACCAAGAAAAATAATTAAAGTTAGTTTCACTCTTGATACAGTAAATCAATCAATAAAAGCATTGTGCAAGAAAGACTAAAATCGGTAATAGTGCCAAAAGTGAGATATCTGAAAAAATGGGTTTTCTATGGTTTTAGGATTCAAAATATTATAACTGATGTCATTTAAAATAAAAAACATTATTTTTTATGAAATTATTAAAATTCACAAAAAAACATTAATTTTAACCATGTTTTTGCAATCGAATTTTTTCTTACAATCGCTTTTTACCAATTTTTGAAAAATGATTGCATTTTAACAAATGATGGCTTATTTTTTCCGGGAAAACATTCTTTACAACTCTGTTTTCAATTTGAAAACTAACTCAATAATCTTAAAATATAAATATTTGTTTTTAAAAAAATTTTCTTTACAAAAATTGTTCTAACAATTTAGAGCCATAGAAGAAGCCATAGAAAAACTGACTTTCAAGATAGGAAACATTCGAGTTTTAGAGAATGTTTTCCCGCAAAATTATGCACTCGTTCACCAAAATGTAACCATTTTAAAAAAATTGGTAAAAAGAGAGGATCAGAAAAAATTCAATTGTAAAAAACATGGTTAAAATTAATGTTTTTTGTATGAATTTTAACATTTTTCATAAACAATATTTTTTATTTGGAATGACATCAGTAATAATATTTTGATTCTTAAAATCATAGAAAAACAATTTTTTCCATACATAGAACAAATCCATTTCTCATGAGTATAAATTGAAGTCTCCAGTGGAAATTAGTAAGATCTTTCTTTAAGATATTCCAAGTTGCTCGATTTCCAACGTAGTTACTGTCTTTTTCAGATAATTTCAATATAAAATTATTAAGTTTTTGAAAATAGTTTTACTATTTATTGTGAAATTTTTCAATTACAAACCGTTTTAATTTAAACCACTATGCAGGTTTCAATACAAAAATATTTTAATTAATAACGTTTACTTTCTAACGATTCAACATGAAATATTTTTGTAAACGCACGAGACCTTTTTTATGTGCTGTCCTGTAACTTACCGAAAAAAATTATACTCCCTTAGCACATGCGGAACCTAGTCCAAATTAATCCCTAAAATTTAAAGAATTCTGTAAAAAATACTCTAAAAATTAAAAAATCAAATTGTTTCCATTTATAAAGGCAGCATTCGATTCTAAGATAGCACAAAAAAGTTTCATCGTAACATTTTAAACATCAGTAAAAACACAATCAATTAAAATCTCGAATTATTATCACTGATGTTCGGGGAATTTGATACCAACGAATTCGAAAAAAATGTTTTATCCCTCTAGCACATATCAAAATCACCCCAACTCAACCCCTAAAATTTCAAGAATTCAGTAAATATACATAAAATTAAAAGCTAGAAATTTCATCGCCGACATTGGCGGTATCTAGTACTAAAAAAACTTCCAAAATTTTCCATCCCTCTAGCTCATGTGGATCTCATTTGAATTCAACCCCTAGCATTAAATAAATTCAGAAGAAAACAAAAATAATTTCAAAATTCAACATTTTTTCGCTGAAAATATAGGTAATTGAAGAAAAAAAAACACAGGAAAATTTGTATTCCTCTAGCTGATATGGAACTCATCCCAAATAAACCCCTGACATTTCATACAATCAGAAAAGATGTCGAGTTCTGCAATTATATTTTTCTTCACACTTTTTTAATATTCTGATTTGTTTCGGAATGCGTCTTACATTTAGTACAACCATACAAATTTGAAACTGTTCTTTTGGCATCTGATGCCGACAATATCATCGATAACATTTCGGCTTTTTTAATTAGTGTATTTTTGCTGAATTTTTGCAATTTCATGGCCTGAATTGGTGTGAGTTTT
Source organism: Druon quercuslanigerum (assembly GCA_010014905.2). Taxonomy (NCBI): domain Eukaryota; kingdom Metazoa; phylum Arthropoda; class Insecta; order Hymenoptera; family Cynipidae; genus Druon; species Druon quercuslanigerum. Next base: position 3,549 of record JAAAKG020141091.1, read on the forward strand.
ACTTATAAAATTCGAGTTTTAAATTAGTGTTTGGATTAACCACTAACATGTTTTACATGTTAGTGGTTGAATTGGGGTCTTTCACGTGAGCTAGAGGGATGATACTTTATTGGCGATCTTTTGATATCAAATAATAATTAAATTAATAATAATAAATCTTTATTGAGTTCGTAAAAAAGGATACGTACATGGCGATCGGATATAACATGAAAACCCAAAGGGTGAGGCACAACTTAAAAGCTGCTTTCGAAATTTTAAATCAATGTATTCGTATCGAATTTTTAATATTTTAAGAGTTGAATTGGAGGTTTTAAAATAAACTAGACATATGAAACATATTAGGATTTCTGTACGGCTTTATGATAACAGTTTTTGTCATAAAATTTTAGGTCTCGTGCATTTAAAAAAAAAAAGTATTCTTTACTTCAGTGTTTCGTAAACATTGTGAACTTTAGAATTTACATTCGTTATTTTTAAAGCTTTTAAATTGTAAAATGATTAATTTTCTTATCGGCCTTGGCACCCTTATTTAAAACGAAAATAGTCGAATTTTTTTCATTAAAGTCAGTACCGAGATTCTACTTCCAGAAAATCCTTAGTCAAAATTAATATTAAGAAAATCAAAAGTACCGAATTTTTAAAAACCTAAACCAAAAATGTTGTATTATTTTATTTCATGCCTCACCGTGAACTATAAATAAGGATTACAAAAATACCGTCTCACAGAATAACACAGATGAAAATAAGCATTCAAATTAAAAAATGACTCAATAAATGTTTTCTGTTTCTTTTCCGTTTGATCCGAAAGGAATGACTACGTGTGACCTAGAGTGTGACGACACATTCTAGTAAATAACACGTCAGACCATGATGCGATCAAAATGATCTTACTCTGACTCGGAAATTTCTTGGAATGCGTACACAAACCATTAGAAATGATTTTATTCGTAGCAAGCAATGAATGGAATGAACTCTCATTCGATATTCACACAGAGATTTATTGTGAAACTCAATTTTTCAATATTAGTGGTGTTAACCAGGGGCGATGAGTAATTGAGAAGGGCCCATTTTTCGAAATGCTACTATTAACGATTTTTTATAATTCAGAACACTGTTTATCGATACTTAAATAATTGGATTATGTAAAGCTCATTCCTCCTTTCGACTGAGAAAATGAATTTTAAAATTATGAGAATATTAACTGTTTAAGAACCATTTGGATTTCCACCCAAAAACACCCCGATTTTTAAAAAGGGTTTAACCTTCCTGAAATATGTAATAACACTACTAAAATATGTAAATGTACCCCATACTTCAATTATTTTAACTAAATTTTCTACCATATAGTAGAGAAATAATTTTATTTTTGGTAATTTTCATATTTTTATAATATTTTGATCTCCAGTGAAAATATTTTTCTAATCTTTAAATTTTAAGGAATACTCACCGTTAATGGAAAAGCTCTTACCTAATTAAATTACTGTGAGCGATGGCGTTTTCGTTTGTTATTGCTTCCACGTGCGCGCTTTTGCGAGGTTTTATCAAGTAAAAGTATTGCCTTGACCTGGCTCGCAATAAAATTCAATCCCAAGAGAAAAAAAGCTAATCGACTCTAATAATAGGAGAAAAACGCCCGTTTTAAAAATTCTTGAGTAAAATTCTACCGGGGCAGAATTCCGTATAATGATTGCAAAGACTTGAAATTTCAACCAACTTTAGTGCTTTAATCTCTCTGCAGTAAAATCAGATTGAGACGTTTTTATGAGTCTTGGTTGCAACCTACAAAATATATTTTTTTATAAATAACTTCACTGTATATATTCTGTTATTTATTAATAGTGAGCAATAGATTTTCTTAATTAACTAATATCACATAAATATACGAATGTGTATATTCCTTTTATTTGCATTTGTGTCTTTTCACCAGTTCAATTGCTTGGTTTAAAAATGTATTTACAGACTTCAGTTGGCTTAGTTTAAATGTCTCATCCCTTTAGCTTTCCAGGCTGATAGTAGATTCCAAGAAAAATAGAGGGAGAACGAATGTACTTGTGAGGCTAGTAGAATAAAACCATACCATAAAAGTCCGTATGGCAAACCCTAAAAGAGGAAAATACCATTTTTTACTTTCTAAGGTTAGTATTTGCAGAGTGTCAGTACAGAAGTAGATAACCTACATTTTTATCTAAAATGTCAAAATGACAATTCTTTAAAAATCCAAAAAATATTGTGGTAAGTGTTTTTTTTTTCGAAATATGACTTTTCATACAATAATTTTTTCTTCTAATTTTACTAAAATTTTAGTTAAACTATTTAAAATATTAGTGAACAAGCACGCTATCTGTGCGAAAATAGAATATCTAAAAACTTATACACTATGTTCCATTTCACTGAAAAGACCTTAATTAGTCAAAAATACGTATTTTTAAGTAATTACACACTCATAATTTATTTAAATTCCTCAAAAGCTGCTGAAAGCTTATGAAATCTTTGAAGCAGTTCAAATAATTTCAAATATTTTGAAAAACTTCAGCAACTTTTTAAATCCGGCATAATTAATTGAAAATTTTTGAAGGCCCGTATAGTTTAAATCTGCTGAAATTACTTGAAATCCTTAGTCCTATTCAAATCTTTTAAAATATTTTGCAATCCCTATAAATCCTCTGAAATTCCTTAAAATTAGTAGAAAACACTACAAATCCAGCGTAAACCCTACAAATCTTTAAAAATAAATTGAAATCTGATGAAATCCACTGACATATTTTGAAATATTTCGGAAATGCTTGAAATCTTTTTAAATAGTTAAGAGTCTCTGGAAATTTCTAAAATCCCTTGAAATCTTTTAAAACTGCTTCAAACCTTTAGAAGTTTCATTAAATCATTAAAATATCTTTGGACACCTTGAAGTCTGCTGTGAAATCTCTTAAAATATTTGGAAATACTCGTTAATACCCTCAGATATTTTAAAATACTTTAAAATTCTTTAAAAATGTTTGAAATCCATTAAGACCCTTAAAATGCTGTGATATACCATGAAATATTTGGGAACCCATCGAGCACTTTTATAAAATCATTCAAATCTTTCTGAAGCCCTTGAAGACTTCTAAGATTATTTAAAATCCATTAAAATAGTTTCACAGCACAAGTAATCTGAAACCATTTGTCCAAATCCTTTGAAATATTCTTGAATAATTTGAAATCCTTAGAAAATCTGTGAAAATCTCTTGAAATATTTTAAAGTCATTTCCAATTCTTTTGGAACTGCTATGAAATCTCTTAAAATATTTTGAAATACTTTGAAAATCCCTTAAATCTTTTAAAATACTTTGCAATTCCTACAAATTATTTGAAATCCATTGAAACCTTCAAAATCTGTATTTATAAGAACAAGGACATATTTCCCCACTATGACGATCACAAATTTAATTAGTAATAGTTGCAAGCAAATTGAAAGTAAACCGCAGATTTTATTTTTAAATTTTAAATGTAATAAATGGAGCAATTTTAAGTTATTTAAAAGCCAATCAGCTTTTTGAAAACAATGTGTCCAATATTCTCGATATATTTTTCGGAACCGAATAATTTTTTTGCACCAACCATTTTTTGAAAAAAAGCCTTTTTTGAAAATCAATTGTATTATCATAACAAAATTTTATGTTTTTATTTTTTTTATGTTTTTTATTTAAAAACATTATGTTTTTATTTTAAATTGCCATTCACATGATTAACATATGTATTTGCTCGAACCTTGCTAACTTTTTTGGCGTCAATTCAGCAATAATTCAGCTCGTAAATTTTGGTTTAAGCTTTAAATGGTGATTTCGATTTTACATTAGGTTGTTTCGTTATTTAGAAAAGTTCTCATTTTGTTGGTTATCTATAGTAGTTCTGTACTGCCACCCTTGATTTATAATTTCGAATTCAACTCAAATCAATTTTATTATTTTCTAAATTCTCACTTAAAAATAAAATACTTTATAACGATCAAATCATAGTAATTAAATAAATAAATTGTGGGGTGCGCACCTGCCACAGTTGAATGTTTTTCGCTTCATCAGTGCTTAAGTAGGTCCAAACGTCTTTGCAATAATAAATCAATGCGTACAGAATGGGACAAAAACATAAAAGAATTACACTCATCATATATTGTTTAATCCTCTTAATGCCATTTTCTTTTATAGCTTTTAATCCGAGGTACGAAAACGGCAAACTTGAGCACCATATCCATTCCCACCTCAGGGCCTGGAAATATGTGATAAATTGCTGTTAAAAACAATTTCTTGGAAACTTGTGGTTCTTTTATTTTTTAGAATTCCATATTTATTATTTTTAATAAGATGTCATCGTGTAGGAATTAAAGCGAAACTGTTTCTACTATTTCTAAATTGCAAGTTATCAAATTTCTTGTTTTTCTATTTTGGAATTAATCAAACTCTAAACGAATCGTTAAAGTGCTTTTGACATATAAAATGCTTAAGCTTTGAAGTATTTATATTTAGTATGTTTTGATATTTTTTATTATAATCCTAAATTTCAATGATTTATAAGATATATTCTTAAAAATTTAGATTTGATTAAACTTGGTATTCTCTTTATTTTGAACTTTCAAGGTGACGGTTTTAATCAAAGAAAACAATTACCGGTCGTTTCCCGGTTCAAAAAAATTATTCACGTTCAATGAAATTAAATATTCATTGATTTGAAGTCATTAAAATTTAACTACAAAATTAAAACACTGAAAGTAGAACTCTTGTCTTTTAAACTTTAAAAATAATAAAAAATTGTTTTTTTTTTCATTTGAACGCTCCATAATTTGTACATATAAACATGGAAAATTTTAATATTTCCCAATCGAATTTTTAAAAATTAAATACAGTTAAAGTGCAAACTGTTCAATTTTAAACTTTTATAAATTTTACAGTTAAAAGATTCAGATTCAGTTCAAAAAATATAAATCCGCGCTATCATTTCCAATGATCGAATTTGAACAATGAGGGCGCAATCCCATTGAGGTACATAAGTAGAATAGTGGAACAGTTTTGACCAATGAGGTGGATGCACAAGCTCTAGGAGTCACCTCATTGGTCAAATCTATTCCACTATTCTACTAATCTACCTCCATGGAACTGCGCCCGCAATCAATAAATTTGTACATTTTCGAAATTATATCATTCTAAACAATATTACGCTCGAAATATTTGAAAAATGGCCAATTTTTTTTAACTAAACACTTTTTAACTTACAAGTTAAATTATTTTGATCTGTTTGAAATTTATGATGGTTCAATAGTTACTTATATATAGAAAATTTTTTTATTTAATTTCAAAATCTTAAAAAAATCTACAATTCGTTTAAAAAATTTTGAAAACTTGTTAAATTAAATTTTTTTTTTACTTTTTGTCTAAGCTTCTAAATATTTTTCAATAATTATAATTTTTTCTAAAAAAATCCCTCAAAATTACAAAATGTGCACTTAAATCTTGCAGATTCTTTTTTGAAACCTTCGAAAATCTTTCGAAATCATTTGAAATATGAATGCTCTTAAAATTAATTTTTCAAAATAAAAAATAATTTTCAATTTCGCTGGGAATTCTAAGAAAATTTTTTTATTCTTACAAGCTTCTACATTTTTTGTTCGAAACATGAAAAAAAGTATTTTCCATTTTAAATTATTTGAAATCATTTCAAGTACCTAATCGAATTTTTCTAATTTAATAAGTTTACAGTTGCTATTTGTACATCAAAATTCAACAATTTCACTTAATAATTCAAACAATGTTAAATTTCAAGATTGAAATTATAACGTTCAAACTTTAAATTTAGCTCTCTGAACATTTTAACGACTCAAAGCTTTCTGTTCCAAGCGACAAGTAAACAGTCGAATACTGCTAAGTATTAAATAATAGTTATTTTTCTTAATTACAAATTTTTAATTAAATGGGTTTAAAATGGCATATGTAGGACTGAAAGAAGATTTTAATATAAGTTGAAATTTTATAAAAGCGTCTAATTACGCATTTATTAATTTTAAGTTACTTTTAAATTGCAGATAGTTAATAAAGTTTCATTTCAAATCAATTATTGCTAACTTTTAATACTTATAGTACATTTCAATTTTGAAAATCATTATTTAATTTATATTTCAAGTTGATCCACTAAAGACGTTTCTTATCTAAAATTTTTAACTTCCAAAGCTTTTAATTTTTAAATTTTCTAGTTTTTTTCTGGTTTAAAAAATTCCTGGTCATTTTTTTGATTTCCCGACCAGCGGGCACCCTGACATTAACTTTTTTTTATTTATTTCCTTATAAGGGATTCACATAAATTAATTTTAATGTATTTCCAAGTTTGAATTATTTTCAAATTCTCACATTTTTAAATGCTACAAAGTTTGAATCATTTCTGAATTTCTATCAACACAAAATTACTTTCACGTTTAATTTAAAAAAATTTTAATCCATTAATATGCTTACAATTTACATTACTGTAAACTACAGATTTGCTATAATTTTTAAAACGGCAATGCTCTAATTTTTGACTAAAGCGAAAGAAGAAAAGACAGTTTAAATAATTTTTATTCATCTAATAGATTTTTTTCAATTTATATAGATAATTATTTACTTTCGTTCTATTTGAATAAACTGCAATAGTAAAAATACGGTAGATTACCTGTGGTATTTGCAGCTCCTCTATTTCCAAAATAAATATATCCAAAAAATCTAAAATATCAGCCGACAATTTAGCCAGCATGACAAAAAATAGGAGGTAATGAAAAAATATGCACCATTTCAGTCTTGACTTATTGATAACACTGTAAAATATAAAAATAAAAGAATATTAATAAAATATATTATAGACCAATTGAAACGTGTGTATACCTACTCTAACACAAATTTACTGAATGAAACTTGTAATAAAAATATTAAAAAATAACACTAATCTTACCCAAATTAAAAACAATTACAATTAAATTTAAAAATCAACCGCTTGTTTGAGATTTTTATTCATTTTTCAAAATGAACTCTCCCATACTATATAGATCGTCACAGATCAGTTTAAACATATTGATACAAATTTTGACGACTATAAGCAGTGCTGGCAAGATGGCTCAAAATATCTAAAGTACTCCTATACATATTATGTTGTAAACTTAGACAATTCTTAGGGTATAGACAAAACGGATGTTTACATTGGAAAAACAGGGTAAAAGTGTAATGTGTATAACACCGGAAATGCACGCTAGTTGCAATAATAAATCGTTTAGTTTATGTCAACATTCGGAGTGTCATTGTTACATATTTTGGTTCATTTTGCATACCTTAGTTGATATTGTGCTGCAACTTTTTGTCTGTGAGAAAAATCACTGCCATCGGTGCCAAAGGCTTGGTGAGCTGAACTTCTTACAGACATTTCGTGATCTGGAAACTCTTCTTGTCTTTAATATAAAGTATTTCTTTTCTCTAATGGCAAACAATTTCTCAGAGAATACCCAAGGTAAAACATTCCACCAACACTGTCGGAGCACCAACAAGTGAACCAACTATTTTTAAACGTGGAACAAATTACAAAATCAAAGGCAACTTCGTGGACCCTGTCAAAACGGATGCGAGGACATATACAAAGTTGGCTCCGGAAGAGATAACTCGGTCGGTATAATGACAATATTTACTATTTTTAATGATTTCATTTTTATTTTTGGACTGCTAAAAAATTTATTCTACGGTATTGGAGACAAATATTCGGGATTCCATTATATATGCCACAATTACGGTTAGAGAATTTTTATTTCGAGATTTTGGATATTTTAGTTTGCAATCTTCTCTACCACCAAAACTGGCGCGCTTTTATTCTGAATTTTAATTTAAAGATGCTCAAATTATAAGTTTTTAATCAATTATGTTATCTTTAACAATTCAAATGTCAATATACTTATAAAAAATCATATTGCTTAAGATCGAAACTTAACAATCGAAATTCATATATTTTATTTCAAAAATTATAAAATTTGTTTTGTTAGAAAACGTAAAGATGCAAAAAATTTACTTTAACCTTCAATTTTGCTCCGATCCAGAAGCATGTATTCACAAGCAATTACATATTTTAATCCTTCTACAATCTATAAATTGATCAAAATCAAGAAAAACATCAACCCAAGGCGACTCTCTCGGCCCCCTCCCCCTTCCTATTCCCTGCTTATGAACTGAAGTTTGGTGGGACGGAAGTTATAACTACAGTCTCCACCATATGAAGAATTGGTACTTAACTTGAATATCATTTTGACTCGCAAAATAAACTTATTGAATAAAGATGGTAGTTGGCGAGGGGTAAACCACTTTAAAATCATGATTTTTTAGAATCAAAAATCTGTAGACGCTGTTAAAATAAGCACAGCTTTATTT
>JAAAKG020141092.1:0-11947 GCA_010014905.2 Druon quercuslanigerum
TTGGATTTTGCTAGTGTTTTTGGTTGGAAATTATTATTTATAAATTTTCAAAAATCACATTTCAAAGACAATTTAAAAGTTTCAATATAAACCTGACTTAAGATATTTAAACCTTTTTTTCATTTATGTTAATGTGTTCCGTTGGGAGTTGTTTGTTTAAAACAAAAATCATTAGATTTTAAAGGTTCATAATTGTTTAAATAATGTTAGTTTACACCGAACTTTGGTATTTTTATGTTAATGTTTTTCCCCAGAAACTATTGGTATTTTTAATAAAAAGATTATTAGGTTTCAAAAAATATTTACAATCTTTCAAGAACAGGTATTTTATGTTGACTTGAGTCACCTAAAATTAGTATTTGTAAAAAAAAAAAAAATAAATAAGGTTTATATTGGAATACAATTTTTAAAAATAATAAATCATACAATCTTGAATAATTTTGGAATGTCTTTGTTTTTTTCGGGTATTTAAATTTGTATTAAAAAATAGTTTCATTAAAAAAATATTTATAATTTTTAAAAAGTTTTAGATTATGTTTTCGTTTTACATCGAAAATTGGTATTTTCAATGAAAAATCATTATAATATGAAAAAGATTTGGAATCATTTACAAAATTTCGAAATATGTTAGTGTTTTCCGTAAGAAATTGGTATTTTTAGTTTATAAAAATTATATTTCACAAAATTATCACAACTTTTGAATCATTTTAGATGAAAAATTAGAGAAAAATTAGATTTTGCCATTTTTTGCTCTAATTATGATTTTTTAATAGGTTTGTAAATACAAATTATTTCTGATATATATAATACTAAGTTCACTGATAATTAAATTGTTTAAATAATTTATTATTGTTTTGAGAAATTTTCTCTTAGAATAGAGTTAGAAAGTGGCGTTTTTTCCAAGGCAATTATCAATTAAATTTAACATAAACAATAAATTATTATTTATAATAATATTCTTTTAAAAAATGCTAGAAAAGTGTAATTTGTTTTTAAATTTAACAATTTTTAGCGAATTTCCAGTTAGAGTGAATTAATAATTAATTCATGTTAAGAAAAATAATCATTTAAACAATTTATTTTTTGTCCAATAATATTATCTTTAAATAATTCCAGAAATTAGCAGTTGTTTTTAAATAATAAAATTTGTATCCACATCAGTCAGAGGCAGGTGAAAATTAATTAAGTTTAGCAAAAATAATTGTGTAAACAAACTATTATTGTTTAGGACTATATTCTTTTAGATAATTGCTAAAAAGTTGCGTTTTTCTAAAATTTTCAACTTTGATTTGGCTTTTTAATTATAAACAAGTAATAGATAAACAGTAGAGAGAATAATTTTCTAAAGAATCCCTTTTTTGTGAATATATTTTTCTGAAATAAAAGAGATATTGGAAAATCCTTTAAATGCTCTTTATGAATTATATTAAATGTAAATTTTCCTTGAAGTATTTACTGAGAACTTTTTAGTTTAAATTAAATTAAATTCAATTTAAATAATTATTACAACACTTTAAGTGAAAAGTGAACAAAAAGTGGCAATTACCAGAAAAAACGCAACTTTCTGGTTTTGTTCGTGGAAAATAATATTAAAATTGATAAAAAAATGTTGAAAAAAATTATGTTTGTCAACTTGAATTAATTATTGCATCACTCCAATTGAAAAGTCGATAAAAAGAGAAAACATTTTATAAAAACAATGTTAAAAATTTAAATTTAATTGATTATCTCTGTGAATAACTTTTTTTTGAAATAAAATAGATATTGGCAATATCCTTTAAATTCTCTATATGAATTCTATTAAATGTACATTTTTCTTGAAGCATTTACTGATAAACTTTTTGTCTAAATTAATATCGATATTATTTATTATTTGCTCCTAACTAAAAAGTAAAAGAAATGCTGAAAATTCCAGAAAAAACTGTATATATTTAGTATTACTATAGGAGGAATAGTTATAAAAATATTTTCTTTAAACAACTATTATTGTTCAATTTAATTAATTATTACCTCTCTCTAATAGAAAAGTGGACAAAAATTTTCAAATTTCTGAGAAAAACGCAACTTTTTTGGCATTATTCACATGATTCATAGAAAATAATATTAAAATTGATAACAAAATCTTGAAAAAATTATGTTTGTCAACTTGAATTAATTATTATTTCACTCTAATTGAAAAGAGGAAATTTTTGATGAAAACAATTCAAAAAATCGTAATAAACATTTCTGTTAAATTTAATTGATTATTGTTTCACTCTAACTGCAAAGAGAAAATTGCTAAAAAAAGTAATAAATTGTTTTAAAAAAATGTATGTAAATATCCAATGTTAATTTGTATTTAAAATTTCACAAAGAAGTCAGAATTAGCGACAAAAACTCGCAAAACCAAATTGTTTAGTGTAAATAAATGATATGCATTAACTGTTAATATCTCTTTTTTATAAAAGGTGATTCGATCTTTTTTGTGAATAACTTTTTTTTGAAATAAAAGAGATATTTGAAAATATCCTTCAAATTATCTATATGGATTTAAATTTTTTATGAACTATTTACTGATAAATTATTGTTTTATAAAATTATTATTAATTAAATTGAATTAATTATTACCTCACTGTAATAGAAAAGTGGACAAGAATTGAACATTTCAAAGAAAAACGCAACTTTTTGGCATTATTCACATGATTCATAGAAAATAATATTAAAATTGATAACGAAATGTTTAAAAAAATTATGTTTGTCAACTTGAATTAATTATTAATTCACTCTAATTGAAAAGAGGAAATTTTTTATAAAAACAATTCAAAAAACCGTAATAAACATTCATATTAAATTTCATTGATTATTGTTTCGCTCTAACTGAAAAAAGAAAATTGCTAAAAATAATAATAAATTGTTAAAATATTTAGTAACTTTTAATTTCTCTTTTTAAGAAAAGACGATCCGATCTTTACCCAAGAAATTCTCGACATCGAGGATTTAGTAAAAGCGGGTCAAAAGGCAAAGTGTTGCCCCTATTTTTTATCAAGAGAAATAAAACAAAAAGCGGATATTACTTTTATGCCATATAATTACTTGCTCGATCCAAAATCGCGAAGATCTCAAGGAATTGAACTGCAGAATAGTATAATTTTATTGGATGAGGCACATAATGTTGAAAAAACTTGCGAGGAAGCTGCATCATTACAGGTATATTTAAACGAAATATTTTTTTATGTTATTGAATATTTAATAATCATATAAATTTTTAAATTTTCTAGATTAGCAGTACAGACGTCGCACTTTGTATTGACGAAGTGACTTCAGTGATGAAAGATATGTCAAACGAAATGAGTGAAAATGATTTTTTAATGGATTCCCCAAGTGTTGTTCCAAAAGATTTTTCCGCGGAGGATCTCTGTATTTTGAAAGCCATGTTTCTGGAACTCGAAAAGGCAATTGATGATATAAAATTGGACAAAGGGAACGATGGAAAAACTTTTCCTGGTGGCTACATTTTTGAACTTTTGGAAAAAGCGGATGTAAGAAAATTTTGACTTTCAATTTTTCACTCAGAAAACTTCTTTTAGAGAATTTACACTCTTTCCCTTTTTTTTAAATTCTTCTTTATTACTTTGTTTTCAAAAAAACTTCCTATTTTTCTCGTTTTGTTGCCTAAATGCAAACTGAATTAATAGAATCAAATAAGAAAATGTAAATATTTTTGGTTTAAGTTAATTCTTTTTTGTTGAAAAGTCTATGACTATTATTTTTGGTAAAGAATTAATATTTTTTGGTCGAAAATTTAAATATTTTGTTAAAAATTTATCTTTTTGGATATAATCCAAAAATCTCTTTTTTTATTTAAAACGTATCTTTTTTAATTAAAAATTAACTTTCTTGTTGAAAATTTATATTTTTGAATTGAAAGTTCAATTCATTTGTAAAAATTTGTTTAAGTATTTGATTGAAAATTAAACAATTGTGTTTAAAATTAACTCTCTTTTATTTTATTTGACAATTTGTTGGAGAACTAAACTATTCGCTTGAAAATCAACTTTTTTTGATTCAAAATTCATATTTTAGGATTGAAAATTCAATTGGTTTGTGGAATTTATTTTCAGGGTTAAAAATTTTATTATTTTGTTGAAAATAAACTGTTTTGTTGAGTATTCATTTCTTTGGATAGAATATTCATCATTGTTGGTAGAAATGTCATCTTTGTTGGTTGAAAATTAACCTTTTTGTTTGAAAATTCGACCATTTGATTGAAAACTCAACTATTTTCTTAAAAAATTGAATTATTTTGTAGAAATTTAAACTATTTTGTTGAAATTTAACCCTTTTTCTTAATTTGAGAATTTGTTGGAGAATTCAACTATTCGGTTGAAAATGAACTTTTTTTGGTTCAAAATTCATATTTTCGGATTGAAAATTCAATTGATTTCATGAATTTCTTTTCAGGGTTAAAAATTTAGTTATTTTGTAGAAATTTTTGGTAGAAATGTCATCTTTGTTGGTTGAAAATTAACCTTTTAGTTTGAAAATTCGACAATTTGATTGAAAATTCAACTATTTTCTTAAAAAATTGAATTATTTTGTAGAAATTTTAAGTATTTTGTTAAATATTCATCTCATTGGATAGAAAATTTATCGTGTTTGGTAGAAATGTTATCTTTATTGGCTGAAAATTAACCTTTATGTTTGAAAAGTCGACGATTTGATTGAAAATTCAACTATTTTCTTAAAAAATTAAATTATTTGCTACAAAAAAGTCCGTTTGTCTTCACAATTTAAGAATTTAATATAAAATTTAACTATTTGATTGAGAAATAATTTCCTTGTTGAAAATGGAACAATGTGGTAGAAAATTCGACTATTTGGTTAAAAATGAACTTTTTTGTTGAAAATTCATATTGTCCGGTGAAAATTGAATTGTTTTGTAGAAAACTAATTTCTCTAGATTGAAAATTCCACTTTTTTGTTGAAAATATCTTTTTTGGGTAGAAGGTTTTGGGAAGGGTAGGCCTGAAATTCATCTTTTTGGCTCAAAAATTCACTTCTTTGATTAAAATTCATCTATTTTGTTAAAAAACAATATTTTCAGGTTGAAATTCAAGTATATTGTAGACAATTCGTCTTTTTGGCTTTAAAATGTAACAATGTGGTAGAAAATTCAATTAGTTTCTTAAAAATTCATATTTTCGTGTCGAAATTGAATTATTTTGCGAAAAACTAATTTTTCTATTTTGTTGCAAATATCTTTCTTGGGTGGACAATTTTTTCGATTTAAAATTAACCTTTTTTTTGAAAATTAAACAGACTTTTGTAAAGTTTGTCCTTTCGGCTCAAAAATGCAACGATTTGATAAAAATGTCAAAAAGTTCTCTTTTTTTAGTTTAAAAAATCACGTCTTTTGTGTGACGATTCAAATATTTTGCCTAAAATTTATTCTTTTTGAAAAAATTCAAGTATTTAATTAAAAATTGATCTATTTTATTGAAAGTCCATATTTTCGGGTTGAAAGTGCAATTATTTTGTAGAATATTCGTCTTTTTGCCTGTAAAATTCAACAAAGTGGTAAAAAATTCAATTATTTGGTTGAAAATTTAATTGTTTTGTAGAAAATTCGTCTTTTTGACTCAAAAATGTAACAATGTGTTAGAAAACTTAATTGGTTTCTTAAAACTTTATATTTTGTTGTTGAAAATTTATTTATTTGGTAGAAAATTCAATTATTTTGTTGAAAATTTAATTGTTTTGTAGAAAATTTGTCATTTTGGGTTGAAAATTCAACAATGTGATAGAAAATGAATCTGTTTGGTTGAAAATTCATATTTCCGTGTTAAAAATGCAATTGTTTTTTAGGAAATTTATATCTTTGCTTAAAAATTCAACAATGTGGTAGAAAATTCAATTATTTGGCTGTAAATTTAATTTTTCTTAGAAAATTCGTGTTTTAGACTTAAAAATGTAACAATGTGGTAGAAAATTCAAATAGTTTGTTAAAACTTCATATTTTGGTGTTGAAAATTCAATTGTTTTATAGAAAATTCATATTTTTGGTTCAAAAGTGTAACATTGTGATAGAAAAATTCAATTATTTGTTTGAAAATTTAATTGTTTTGTAGAAAATTCGTCATTTTGGGTTGAAAATTCAACAATGTGATAGAAAATTAATCTGTTTGGTTGAAAATTCATATTCCCGTGTTAAAAATGCAATTGTTTTTTAGGAAATTCATATTTTGGCTTAAAAATTCAACAATGTGGTAGAAAATTCAATAATTTGGTTGAAAATTTAATTTTTTTTTAGAAAATTCGTCTCTTTGACTTAAAAATGTAACAATGTGATTGAAAATTCAATTAGTTTGTTAAAACTTCATATTTTGGTGTTGAAAATTCAATTGTTTTATAGAAAATTCGTCTTTTTAACTTAGAAATGTAACATTGTGATAGAAAAATTTAATTATTTGGTTGAAAATTTAATTGTTTTGTAGAAAATTTGTCATTTTGGCTTGAAAATTCAACAATGTGATAGAAAATTCATCTATTTGGTTGAAAATTCATATTTCCGTGTGGAAAGTTTAATTTTTTTTTGGAAATTCGTATTTTGCTTTAAAAATTCAACAATGTGGTAGTAAATCCATCTATTTTGCTAAAAATTAACTTTTTTGTTGAAAGTTCAACTATTTTGTTAAAAATATTCTTTCTTCGGTGGAATTTAAAAAAATGTTAAATTACCCTTTTTTTTAAATTCAACAGTCTTCTGGAAAATTTGTTATTTCGGCTTAAAAATGCAACGAGTTGGTAGAAATTTCAAAAATTCGTTGTTTTTTTTTTTAAGTTCATCTCTTTTCGAGTTGAAAGTTGAATTTTTTAATAGAAAATTGATCTTTTTGGCTTTAAAATTAAACAGTGTGGTATAAAATTCAACTATTTTTTGAAAATGAACTTTTTGGTTGAAAGTTCACATTTTTGGATTGAAAATTAAATTCTTTTATAGAAAACTATTTTTGTTTGTAACCATTTTGTTCAAAATTTATTTTTTTTTCGGTCAGAAAATTATTCTGCATTGAAAAATAAATTCATTTTTCGAAAATTCAACTGTCTTCTAAAAAATTTTGTCATCTGGGCTCAACAATTCAACGAGTTGGTAGAAGTTTGAAAAATTTGTTTCTTTATGTTTAAAAATTTATCTAATTTGGTTGACGCTGCAATTATTTTCATTAAAATTCATTATTTCGGCTGAAAATTCACGTATTCCATAAAAAATTCATCTATTTTTTTGAAAATCCATATTTCCGGGTTGAAGGTTCAATTGTTTTGTAAAAAAAGTTCATCTTTTTGGGTGAAAAATTGAACAATGTGGATGAAAATTCAACTATTTAGTTCAAAATTAACTTTTTTGTTGATATCTCATATTTTGGGGTTGAAAATTCAATTGTTTTATAGAGAACTAATTTGTTGGCTTGGAAATTTAAGAATTTGGTAGAAAATTCAGCTATTTGATTGAAAAATAATTTTTTTATTGATTATCCATAATTTTAAACTGAAAATTCAATTGTTTTTTTCGAAAACTCGTCCTTTTGGCTTGAAAATTTAACTATTTGGTTGAAATTTAACTTTTTTTTATTAAAAAGTCAAGACTTTTGTAGAAAATTATTTTTGTTGTTGTTGAACATTTAACTATTTTGTTAAAAATTTGTTTTTTTTATTGAAATTTCAAAAATTCGTTTTTTTTATGTTTAAAAATTAATCTATTTTGGTTAACGCTTTCAAAATTTTGATTAAAATTCATTCTTTCGGCTGAAAATTCACCCATTCAATTAAAAATTCATGTATTTTTTTTTAAATCCATATTTTCGGGTTGAAAGTTTAATTGTTTTGTAAAAAAATCATCTTTTTAGGTGAAAAATTGAAGAATGTGGATGAAAATTCAACTATTTAGTTCAAAAGTTTGTTGGCTTGAAAATGTAAGAATTTGGTAGAAAATTCAGCTATTTGATTCCAAAATAATTTTTTTTATCGATTATCCAAAATTTCGAATTGAAAATTCAATTGTTTTTCGAAAACTCATCAACACTTCTGTACAAAATTATTTTTTTGTTGTTGGAATTTCAACTATTGTATTGAAAATTTAGTTTTTTTGATAGAAAATTATGTTAGATTAAAAATTATTATTTTGTTCTTAAATTAAACTCTCCTCTGCAAAAAATTTCAATGTAGGATTAAAAATTCAACTAGTTGGTAGAAAAAATAATATTCCTTTTTTTTCGTTCGAAAATTCATCTCTTGTGTTTGACAATCCGAACAATTTAGTTTAAGTTTCATCTTTTTGACTGGAAATTCCCCTATTTAATTTAAAATACATTTATTTTGTTTGAAATACAATATATTTCGACTGAAAATTCACAGAAATTTAAAGCGTTTCAAATTTAATTAAATATCCTACCCACGATAATTTTATTCTTAGAAAAATGTCTTCCCCTATTTTCGTGACAAATTGTCCTATTTGCTCTTTTTTGAGAGAATTTTTGTCTGCGAATTCTGGTTTTAATTTAATAATTTGGTTTACAGCTCACTCACGGTAAAGAGCAATTAGTGATTGAAAAACTGGACAAAATAATTCAGTATCTGTCAACGACGAGTACTTCGCCTTTTGCGAGAAAAGGAAACGCCTTACAGAAATTTAACGATTTACTAAGAGTCGCTTTCGTCGGGGGCGCTTCGACTCAAAAACACCGGGAGAGAATTAAGCAATGTTATAAAGTTTACGTTCAGATGGAGGAACAGAAAAAGGGTTCTAAAAAGGACGGCTGGGAGAAGAAAATTATTACGAAGAATGAGGGAAAATTGATTAGTTATTGGTGTTTCAGTCCAGGTTTCGGGTAAGAATTATTATTTTATTCTATTATTTTATTATTATTGTCCACATTTAATCGAAATTTATTAATTTAAAAATGGAATATCAAATTCTCATCATGCTGGATCGGAATAACAATTATTTTTATCTGACTTTAAGATGATTAAAAAAATTTTTTAAAGAACTAATTACAGATACAGTCTCTGTGTTTTAAAAATATTTCAATTTTAATATTTTAATTTCCAAAACCTAAACCAAAACTGTAATTTTTACTGTTCACAATATTGAAGAACTTGCAATTGAAAATCTACTATTATATCTAAAAAGATTTTTTTATTTTTACACTTTATAATTATTAATTTTCGTAATTTTTGTGATTTACGTTTGAAATTTTTTTGATTTGGAAGATGTAGAATTTTAAATTTGACCTTTCATTTCGAAAATCATCAAAACTTCAGTATTTTTATTTTTGCATTTTTAATATTCAAAAGTTTAAAATTGTTTCTCTTCAAAATTGTAGAATTTTGAATTATAAATTTTTACAATTGAAAAGTTTGTAATTTGGAAAATTTGTATTTCAATTTATGCAAGATTTTAGTATTACTATGAAAAATCCTATTATTTTGATTATTTAAAATTATAATTTAATCAATTTCGAAAATTAAAAACTCTTCAGTTTTGATCTTCAAAATTGAACAAATTTAAGAATTTCCATTTTAAATCATATAAATTGAAGAGTTTTTAATTTAAAAAATTTACAATAAAATTTATGTATACGGTTTTTAAAATAAAGAATTTTTTTTTGTAAATCATGGAAATTGAAGAAATTTTATTTATCATAATTCAAAAGTTAGGATTTTTAATTTGGACAATTTGAAATTAAAATTTCTGTAATTTTGATGAATTACATTCGAATTTTCTTGAATTTGGAAAACTTTGATTTGAAATTTTGACTTGATTTCTAAAATTTAAGAATTTTTATTTATGCTTGTGTAAAATTCAAGAGCTTTTACTTTTAATTCTTGAGAATTGTGAACATTTAAATTGTAAATCATAAAGATCGAAGATTTTTTGATTTTGAAAATATTCAATTAAGAATTCTGTAATTTTTTATTTGTAACTCTTCAAAATTGTGGAATTTTGAATTCTAAATCTTTAACATTGAATATTTTTTTTTATTATTTACAATTCAAAAAAATGCATATTTTAAGTTTCACCATAACAAATTCTGTAATTTCGATGATTTGCATTCGATTTTTTTTCTTGAAATTATCAGATTTAGGATTCAAAACTTAATTTTTGATTTCTAAACTCATAAAAGTATTCTAACTGTAGGAATTTTTCTTTATATATCTTAAAAAAATTCATTTTTTTCAGGTATAACTATTCAAAATTATAGAACTTTCAATTTTGACAATTAAAAATTTTGCAAGATTCAAGTTGTACAATTTAATTTCGACGATTTCGAATTAAAAATTGACTTTTGATTTCAAATATCATCTAAATTTAATATTTTTTATTTATATGATAGTGAAATTTAAGTGTTTTCATTAATAAATAGTCAATATTAAATAATTTTTATGTGCAAATAAAATATATAAAATATTTACTTCCGAAATTTCTTGAATTTGGAAAACTTTTATTTAAAATTCTGATTTGAATTTCAACATTTAATCATTTTAATTAATGCAAACGTAGAATTTAAGAGTTTTCACTTTTATTTCGTTAAGATTTTTAAAATTTTAATTGTAAATATTTAAAATTGAAGAGTTTTTAATTTTTACGGTTCAAAATCATTTAAATTGTAGAATTTTCATTAATATATCTATCAAATTTAAGAGTTTTCAATTGCAACTCGTCAAGATTTAAAAACTTTAAATTATAAATCTTTAACAGTGAATAGTTTTTAATTTTCATAATTTAACAATTTTAAATTTTCAAGTTTTGAGTTTTGCAATTAAAAATTATGGAATTTAAATTCGGAATTTATTCAATTTAAAAGATTTAGAATTTTAAACATGAGTTTTGATTTCCAAAATTATCTACATTTAAGAATTTTTTATAAGTATTTTAAATGAAAGAATTCTTATTTGCAAATCATAAAAGTTTAAAAATGTACAATTTTAAATCTTCAAAATTGAAATATTAAAAAAAAGTTCTAAATTATGCATCTTTTAAATATAAACCTTAAAAATTGAATGATTTATAATTTTATATATTATAAAAACAAGAATTTAAATTGTGATTCCTCTTTTTAAAATTGGACAATTTAGAATTAAAAATTTCTGTAATTTTGATGATTCGCTTTCGAAATTTCTTAAATTTTTAAAATTTCGGATTGATAACTTGACTTTAGATTTACAAAATTTAAGAATTTTTTTTTATAAATCTTTAAAAGTAAAGATTTTTTAATTTTAATGATTAACAATTCAATTTTATGCAAGTTTAAAGTTTTTAAATTTTAAAAAATATATAATTTTTCTGATTTACATTCGAAATTTTTTCAATTTGGAAGATTTCGAATTGAAAACTTGGCTTTTGATTTTAAATTTTAAGCATTTTTATTTTTTTATCTGTAAAATTAAGGAGCTTCCTATTTTCATTCTTTAAAATTCTAGAACGTTCAATTGATAATCTTTAAAATTGAATAGCTTTTAATTTTGACAATTTATAATTTAAAATGTCTGTAATTTTGATTATTTAAATTCAAAACATTTTGAAAATTGAAGAGTTTTCAATTGTAAATTGCCAAATTGCCAATTTAGGTTTTTTAACGATTTCGATTCAGCAACTTAACTTTTGATTTCTAAAATCTAAGAATTTTATATATATGCATCTATAAAATTGACGAGTTTTTAATTTTAATAATTTACAATTAAAGATTATACAAGTTTTAAGAGTTTAAATAAAAAAACTATAAATTTAATGATTTTAATTCGAAATTTCTTAAATTTTTAATTTAAATTCCAGAGTGTATTTTAGGAAACTTTTATTATTTAAATAAAAATTAGAGTTTACTGAAAGTCGATTAAAATTAATATAAAATTGAAATTTTATGAGAGCCAATTTACCTTTTTTAATATTTATTTTAATTTTTTATTATTAATT
>JAAAKG020141093.1:0-11946 GCA_010014905.2 Druon quercuslanigerum
TTAAGTTAAGAAACTAGATAGATATAAGACATTATGTAAATAGTTGTAAATATTGTAAATATTAAGGTAGAAATTTTTTGTTGTTGTTTATTGTGTAAGTGGTAAGGAATGGAAGTCATGTAAACCCTTAAGGGACACATTATGAATAAAGAAGAATTTTTCATCAAGAAAGATGCTTTTCTATCGTAGAAGATAAAATTTTATACAAAAAAAAGATTTAAACAATAATCAGTTTAATTTTCAACAAATAAAAGATTAACAAAATAGTTGAATTTTTAACCAAGAAACATAAGTTTTGTCCCACAAAAGATATTTACAAAAACATCTGGATCTGCGACTACAAAAAGATAACTAAAAAATATTTGAATTTTTAACCGACAAAAATACATTTTTTAACCACATAATTTTCAACTTCAAATGTTGAATTCTCAACAAAAAGTTCTTTTTAATCAAGAAGATGAATTCGGAATAAAATAGTTCAAAATTTTCAACTAAAAAAGATGATTTTTAAACGAAAAATAAAATGGTCCAATGACTGATTTAGTCACAAGGGCATTGCGAGGCAACACCGGACACTGCTATTATATTGGCGTTCCTGTATAGTGCAATTTTCAACAAATTAGATTAAGTTTTTACCCACGCAGACAAATTTGCAAAAATTTGCGAAATCGATTAATTATTAACCAGAATTTTTAACCCAAAAGCACGAGTTTTTAACCAAGAAGGTAAATTTAGAATCAAATAGTTGAAGATTTTAAACTAAAAAAGATAACTTTTAGCAAAAAATTAAATAGTTAATTCCTTAACTTAAAATTTTAATTTTTAACAAGAAATGAAAAGAAATGTTTAACCTAACAGTTTCATTTTTAAACAAAATAAGTAATTGTCAACAACTACAAAAATTATTTTTTTAACGCAAAAACAGGAATATTCAACAAAATTCATGAATTTTCTACCAAAAAGTGAAATTTTCAAAAAACAGGATTAATTTTCTACCCAAGAAGATGAATTTTTTTACAAAATAATCGAATCCCCTAGAAAAACAGATTAATATTCAACCAACATTTTATCTTAAAAGGATGAATTTTTAACTAAGAAAATAGATTTTGAATCCAATATTTGAAATTTTTTAATTAAAATTGAAAGCAGTTTAATTTAACCAAAAAAGACTAATTGTTTACCCAATATTTGTAACCCCAACCGAAATAGACAATTTTTTCAAATAACATTTTTAACCGAAAAAGATAAACTTTCAACCAACAAAATAAAAATTAAAAGAAAAAAACTTCAACCAATTAAATTCAGCAAAAAAATACGATTTTTAAACCGAAAAGTTAATTTTTTAACCAGGATGCTTAATTGTGACTTCTCTGCCCAATAATTGAACTTTGAAGTTTAAGCCAATTGGCTGATTTTTCAACAAGAACATATATTTCTGTTTATGTCAAAAATAGTTGAATACGAACTTTACGAACAAAAAAATACGAACTTTATACAAAGTAGTTGAAGCTTCTTCGGAAAAAGATTAATTTTCAAACAGTATTTTCAATCTAAAAGAATGAAATTTCAACCAAAAAGATTAACTCTATACCAAAAAGATGCATTTTCAACTAGGAAAGATTCTAACAAATAGTTCAGTTTTTTTCATAACATTACTTCCCCCGTCACAAAGTTGAAGAGATTTCTAGACTTGAATTTCTTTAATTTTGATTAGAGGTTCAAAATTCCAAAAGTTAAAACTATTTTTACGAAATTTGACAAACCTTGCCTGCTTTTTAAATATCACTAATATAAAAATGAATTTATAAATATCTTCGTTATTCGAGGTAAGTTGGGGAAAATCCTTCGAGGATTATTATAGGGGTTGTATAGATTCGATTTTTGTAGAATTTGTTCCAGATATAATTTTGTGTTTTACATTCTAATCGAAATAGCTAATTTCAAATTATCGAAAACGGCCATAATGACTGCGAATTATTTCAACTTTTCAAATACTTTGTTTTATTAGAAAATCTCAAATTTCGACAAACCTACATATTATATTTGAAGCTTCAGGAAAGTGGTTCTCAAACGTGCTCACTGAGAAAAAAAGATAGTCTTCTTTTGTGCCGAAAGAAATTATGTTGCGTTTTTGCTATTACCGATTACCTACTTCCTTTTTGCTCTCAAACCTTTTATATCCCTTTTTCCCTGACAAAATTTGTATTTCCTTTACGCACAGACTTTTTTCTGTTGCTTTTTTACTGTGACGTGCTCAAATAACCCATTATTTGTCTAAACATTTTCGACGAATTCAAAACTCGAGTATTTTTGTATTACAGTTTATAATATACACTGTAAGAAATGTCTTGGGAATTTTCCCAAAAAGTTTGGGAAGTTTTTCACACAATCACTTTAGGAATATTCCCAAACGTTTAAGGGGGAAAATTTCAAAAAATGGTATGATATTCCCTAAAGGTTTGGAAAATTTCCCAACATTTGTAGAATATCACTCGACTAGGTATTGTCCCTATGTCAAGACACAATACACTTCTTCATTTTGAACAGAAGTCGAAGGAGGAATAGCATTTAATGTAATCCTCATCTGATTAAAAGTAATCTACAAATAATTATCACATACGTGTGTCATCCTATGTTTATTTAGGAACTGCCTTTGTCGAAGTTATTCATAATCAAGGCAATTATCACCCCAGACTTGTTATGTTATAGGGGGGGGGGGGGGGGCTCGACCATGTTTAATAACTGAAACTTGCGCATCTCGCTTAGGATTACAAAAAAAATTTAATTGCAATGTTATCAGTTGATGATATTAGGACGAACATTAAGTCCAGATTATTTGCCAAGGTCAAATGAAGATTTAACGATCAACAATCCAATTTCGACCTTTTAGTTCTTCTTTCAGTTTTAAATGCAATGCCATCATTTCAGTTAGACAAGAGCGCGTTTGAAATACCTGACAATATCTTTTTAGCCGAACCGCAGTGTTATAAACCCGGGTCATACAGCAGGCCCAGATAATTCGGTTTGTAACTTCATCCAACACACAAATTTACCCCTTTTATGAAAATTAGATCAAGTGCAACCCTTCTCCAAGCGTTCTAAAGAAGAGCAGGTCTTTGATATTCACTTTGTAGAGCTCTTTCAACGTGACGGCAGAGGTCATTTAATACTCAAACTTCAATTTCATGAACAAATCAGTCAAATCGATGAATCCGAGCACATTGCCTTTCAGCGGTTTTACTCTTTCGAGCAAAAAATCGAAAAATATCCGTCACTTAAGGATCATTATTCAACTTGTGTAAATGATTATTTAGATAAAGGACGTATGTCTGAGATGATAGACAAAGGTTCATTAGATTAGAGGTGTTATCCCCCCCCCCCCCATCACGCAGTGGTCAAAGAGAAAATCCTCACCACTAAAACCCAAGTCGTATTTGATGCTTCCATGAAATCTTCCACAGATATGTTGTTAAATGATTATCTCATGGTCGTTTCTGCTGTTCAACACGACCTCGTCTCTAGCTTCACAAGATTTAGATAAAGTTTTTTTTAAGTGATAGCTCTTATCGAAAAATAATTTGGCGAAACAGTCCAAACAAACCCATTCACATTTACTTATTAAATAGACTTATCATTGTCACAGCTTTCGCGCCAAATCTCGCTACGCGAACTATGCAGCACCTAGCAGAGGATGAGCACAATTTAAAACCAAACCCAGCACGCACTCTTCAGCGCGATTTTTATTTCGACGATCTGTTGACAGGTGCTACGTGATTTGACGAAGAACGATCACTTCGCAAATGATCAGATAGAACTTTTAAATAAAGGTGGATATATAGCCAAAACAGTCAAATATAGAAGAAATCTCTCGCCCAAGCTTTTGACTCATACTTCCAGCCTGCGGCTCATGCTGCAAACTTCATACTCGTAATAATTATCAGTGTGCGCACGTGTATCACACACTATTTTTTGCTCTCGTTGGAAACACTGAACGCCTGCTCCGAATTCTATTAATAAGTTATGGGTTATCTTGTATTCAGTTTGTATCACCTGAATCAACGAAGCAAGTAAAATATATACTGAATTAGTATTATAAGCCATGTAATTTACCTCCAATAAATTATTTACTTCGCTCTGGTTGTGATTAAACGCAGCAATTCGCCAAGAATGTGTAAAATTGTCACCGGAGCATAATGTACCTACTTTAAACACACCTGTGACGTTACCGTGCATAATGTGAATACTTCATACACAGTGAAGTCACTGTACTTTAAAGAGCTACTTTACACATTATTTAGGAGCACATAAAGTGCAACTTTAGAGGTGGGTGTTGCAAAAAATAAATTAATATTCAAACTTACTTTCTCAATTAATTAATACTTTATTGCAAGTGTATGCAAGTGTGCTGATTTCAAAAATTGCAGATACCTAATGGATAAGAAAGTACCCATGCTCGAACAAACGTTACTGAATAAAAAAAATTACAAATAAGAAGAAGATGTGAGTCTAACAATTTAAGACTTTTAAAGCAAAAAATTTACTATTATCTTTATGATATTGAGGTTTTATGTTGTTCCTTTGTAGTAGAGGTGAAGAAAGATTCACTAAAATCTGATTTAAAAACTACTGACAATAGATGCAAATATCCTTAAACCTTCTTTGTTTAGAGATAAAAACAAAATGTGAACTAATACAAATACAAAATTCAAATTAATTTGTTTAGGCTTTCAACTAAACTGGTTTGTTCGAAATGCGCAACTTTTATCTTTTTTGTTAAAAATTCTTGTTTCTTGTTTCAAGTATTTGATTGTAAATTTTTTGTATTTTGTTGAAAAATCATCTTTTTTTAGCAGAACAAATATTTTTAGATTGAAAGTGTAGCTACTTAGTTAATAGCTTGTGTATTTACTTCACAATTATTTCTTTTTATTGTAAAAAAAAATTTTTTATTTGAATCTGCAACCTTGTGGTGGAAAATTGAACTGGTTTTGATTTAAAATAAAAATATTTTTCATTTGATATATTAACTATTACATTTTTCTTTTAAAAGTTAATTTTTCTAGTTTGAAAATTACTTTGTCGTATTTTATAATGCTTGGTCACAAAATGTAACAATTTAGTTTGAAATCTCAACTGTTTTGTAGAAAATTCGCCTTGTCGACTCAAAAACTCTATAATTTGTTAGAAAATTCAGCCAACTGATAGAAAATTGTTTACTAGTTCATAGAAAATTCTTTGTTTTTTTGGAAATTAATAACTTGTAAGTTTTGTTTAAAAAGTGATCTTTTTGTGGTTTGAAAATTCAACTATTTGGTTCACAATTTATTTAGGAAATTAAATATTTTCCCTTTTTAGTAGAAAACTAATCTTTTGGTTAAAACTACTTTGTTAGTATACGAGAAACATATTATCTTACTAAATCCACCCTGAATCCAAATCACCTCACATAATTTTTGGATAACCCCATACAGGGTTTCCAAAAAGTAACGAAATACCCAAAATAATTTTCCAGGTAAAATATTTTCACAAAAAGGTCTAGGTCATTATTAGAGTAAATTTTAACGAGGAATCCAGCGATGACCTTGAATTTGATCTTGAGGTTGACCTTCAAGCTTCTTTCAAGGTCAACTTTTTTTTTTAATGGGAACCCCTATTTTTGACAACGGCAATCGAAAGAGCCTAAAATTTTACGTACGAACATGTACTCAGGTGATGGGTCAAGGACGAGCTTAAACTTCAGCTGAAGGTCTTCAGGCTTGACTTCAGGTTTTCAGGTATGAGTTGGGTTCAATGTGTACTGCTTCAACTCAGGTGTTTACAAAAAACGTCGAGGTCATTCTAGGACCAACTTTGAACGAGAAATACAGTGGTAACCTTGAATTTGACAAGTTCATCAAGGTCATCCTTCACCCATGACATGAGTACATGTTTGGACGTAAAATTTCCCGCTCGTTCGAACTCCGTTGTCAAAAATAGGGGTTCCTCTTTAAAAAACAAAGTTACACTGGAAATAACCTTGAAGTTAAAGTTCGAAGTAAAATTCAAGGTCACCACTTGATTCCTCGTTAAAAGTTACTTTAAGACTGAGGCAAAACTTACGAACCTTTACACTCCTCCAAACTGTTTCAATGGTCCATCGCTGTTTGTTGACTTCAATTGGTTGACATGTTTACTTTGCACGAAATTATATATGTCATTGGTAAGTAAGCAAGGAAAACGATAAAAAGATAAAGAATTATACATTTTGAGTGTTTTATTAAGTGGATTACATTTTTATCCATGTTCTTCTGATTGACAGGTGTCACATAGTAGTCCAGTAATGTAATTTACAATTCGCGGAAGCACAAAATTTTTAGTCCATGCATTGAGTTAAAATGTTTTTCCTAGTGATTCTACATCACCTGGAATTAGCGGTATGAAGCTCGACAATTCAGTCTAGATCTTCGACGAGAGAAGTGGATCAGTAAGGCCCTGGTCGTATGTTGTCTGTGGGACGTATGGCTCATGTGCGGTGCCTGGACTGCCTGACTGCGGTTGGGTGCTCGGATTTCGCGAGTACCATGGCATCGTCCTCTTGATTTTCTGCCACAGGTGATCTTCGCATTGCCCATCTTTTACTTTCGTCACACCTTTAATCACTATAAAATACTGTTAAAAGTTTATGTTCAAACCTTACACTAAATGTCGCAGGACCGATTCCACCATCCGTGATTAAATCTTATACCTTAATTAAGGAGTCTTAGGCCTTTGATATCGTATGGAGTAGGGGGCGCCTTGTCTATGAATGCCTGTTGCTATTTCTTTTTTATAATTATATGTATTATAATCTCACCTAAGTAGAGAAGTAAGAAATGGCGAAAAACACGGCCAAAAATCTGTGGAAAAATTTTTTTAAATTCACCTAAGCGTCTGGCTTGAACGTAACGTCCCTTCCTCGCTTGCGCCTTCGCGTAAAACTACATGTGCTGTGAGAAACTATTTCTAGCGGCTGTACTTTTCTCGCAATTTAGTCGATTTTGCTCAGGAATTCCATAAGACTGCGTGTTGTACTAACACTTTTTCGGGAGCGACTTTTTCGAAAATGATTTCTTCAACCATAGTATTTCTTCCTTTTTAAATGAATTTAACACACTTTATTTATTTATTTCGACTTTTTTCAAAAACGTCCAAGACTCCTTAACTTTATTTGTTACTGTCAGCGAAGAAAGGCACCGAACGCGGAAAAAGTCGATTGTTATTTCATTACACGAATGAACAGTTTTTTCTTTCCTCTTTCGCAATCAAAAATATGACATCTATATATGAGAAATTCAAATTGTTGACAACCTACAAAATGAGGCCCTCTGACTGAGTTACTGCGTTGGATCGCCTCTTCAATTGTTCCTCCTGTAAAATGAGGCTACGGCGCGAAAGGTTCTCAAATTATTATTTTTCTTTTTCCCTTCGCTTCAGAAAAAACCACTTAACTTGATTACTTTGACAATTATTTTTTTTCAAGACGCTTTGGCAATGCAAATAAACATCATGTAATTTGCGACATCACAGGCCTATTTGGTTTGGCGCACCATAGATGGCGCGCAAACACAAGTTTCGTGACTCAGACAAACAGAATTGCCGTTAAGATAGACATGCGCATGAACAGACTTTATTGTGAACACGGTATACGGTTAGCTATTCAAAGGTTAAAAATTCATTATGGAAAGTTTCGCAAGTTAATAATGATTATTTTGTTTATTAAAAATTAAATTTTATTAGTTAACCATGTATTTAATCAGCAATAGTAGAATCGACCCTTAGAATTGGCCCTAATGTGTGTGCCGAGTACTACACTAGCAAGTAGACCATTTCAATGCACAGCATGGCTGCGTGACACTGCTCAAATTAATAGAAATACATGATTTGAGAAAAAATTTTCTTTTTGGGTTTCCCTTAGAAAAAAAGTAAACAACAATGGTCAATTTTTATCTTTGAAAATTTGCTAATATAAACACACTATTGGCCAGAATTATTTCAACTGTATTATGGAATGAAAATAATTATATTAATATTAACCTTAATTATTATTAACAATGTTCATAAAAAAGTTGCTACATGTTAGGTTTTTATCACAAATTAAAAGAAAGAACGAGTTTTTTGACTAGCCCTTTTGGATAGAAATTGAAAAAGTTAAAGCATTTTAAAAACTATTGAGACAAGCAGTTTATCCTAATTACTTCTTTTTAATTTCTTTCTTTTAATCTAAACTCTCGGACGTAGTTGCATAACAAGTGCGTGTTATTAAACGAAATGTTTTGCACAGAAAATGATAAACGAAAAAAAAAAATTTTATAATTATTTATGATTATATAATATTTATAATTCAGCGACGCTAAATTTATTATAATTTACTATTTTAGTTCGCAACGATTGAATGAATTTTTGACCAATTAGATGGTACAATTATTAGTAGCCCATTAATTTTAACAATAATTTTAGAAAAACTAATTTTTACTGCACTGAAACGGGCGACTAAGTCAGTTCCTTATGGAAATTGTTATTTAAAAAATGCATTAATTACGCCTAATGAAGCTTGCAACTGCAAAATTTTTTCGAACATAAGATGAAATATATGCGAAAAATTTATCATAATTGTAAGTTAAAAATTGATAGGCATATTTCTGTTCCACGTGTACAGTCGCAATAACTCTGGCCATTAGAGAATTTCTTTCAGCATTAGTTGTTAAGGTAATTTTTGTATAACACTGAGATTGCAAATTTTGCCACCTTATTGTTTTTTCTTTAATACCACATTGGAAAAAATAAAAACTCGCCAATCACATATATTATTCAAATTTAATGCCGAACATTAAAAGTAAATTTTATATCCGGTCCACTCTGCAATGATTAGTCTTAAAAATTCTCCTCTACAGTCATGTTAAATTTATAACGGAAACAAATTTTTCAAATTAAAATCTTTTAAACTTAAAGAATTTCGTTTTCAAAGCTTTTGAAGTTGATGAATTTTAAACGTTATTAACCAAAACATTTGTAAAATAACTATTTTAAGATATTCAAAAAATTAATCATCAGAAAGTAAGACAATTTTTTTTTGTCCACACATGAATGAAAATGGCAATATTTTTTGTCTGTAAAGTGAAATTACGTATTTCACGAGTGTGATGTTTATAGCACCAGTAAATTAGATAATTACTCGCACTTATTTAATGATCCATTATTTTATACAAACATACTTGCAGGGCATCGAGTCTCATAGCAAAAGTGATGCATTTTACCCCAAGTTTCCATTACACCACTTGGGAGTTTGTAACAGACTGGTTCCAAATGTATAAGGGCATAACGCTATGAAAAAAGTGGTAAATTATTGTCAAATTTGAGAACTGAAATCTGACTGCGGATATCGGTGAAGTGATAATTTAGAGAAACAGTTTTCTTGAAACAAAAGCCTCATCCTCTTGTCTGTTTTGTTTTGAACTTCGTGCATATATTTTTTACACAGGCCTAATTATGTATTTAGCTCCTAGATTAGATGACGTTACTACCATAATAATAATTTTCAGCTGCTAAAGGATCTTCCTTTTCGTAAACGTGGAGTTGTCCGTTAAAAGCAGCGATGATTAGACGATAAAGATGTCGTTTATCGTTGCTGCTTCTATTGGATGAAACCAATAACCAGTAACCAATAAGGATCAGAGGGATTGTGTGAAATTTTAGTTAAAATAACTAACACAATTTCTGAGGAAATAAACTAACTATATTTTGCACTGAAACACAGATTCTAAAGTTGATTTAAAAAAAACTTTTTTACACAGGCTATACCCGCGAGAGAATCAGTTAAGTTTAAACCGCGCACGCCCGAACACCAGATTTTAATTTTTCGAATCCGATATATTAATTAATTGTTCACGCGCCAAAATGAATTGAATCATTTGATTTTGAGAATAAATTATTACCACGGTACAATTTAGTTCGCAAAAAACCCGACGCAATTGGAAAGGTTGTAGTTGGGGAACTGAAAAATGTTCTACCAGATCAGATAAAACTGTAGGCGGTTGAGACATTGAGAATGGTAAGTAGATAAGAGAATGATAAGTTTATGGGAGGCCGAATCGAGAGCTGTCCGGTAGTGAATCCAGGCCATCAATAGGTCACGCTGGTAGGATGATGCATATTTTTAGACACATCTATCGATAAGCAGATTCTCCCGACATCCTGCTACACCTTTTTTTGAGCCGCGTTGTTCATACATTTCTTGCACAAAGCTCCGATTGCCCGAATAATCCTTTGGGTCAGTTAAGTTGCTCATTTTCGGCAGAAGTACTGTGCGCCCTTCCACCAACTACTACGTAATTGGCTCATCCGACTTCATGGTGGAGTAGTGGTGGGTTGAAGGAAACTTCTATTACCAGAAGGTGTTGACACTATATGATCCTGGAGCGGAATAGTTCTTCCTACCTCTCAATACTTCTTTCAACTCCTCGCTAGTGATAGTGCGGCATTCTTCCTCAGGTGCTGTCGTAAGGGCATCACATAGATCCTTTAAGCTATTTATGTTCTTTGAGTCTTCATGTAGTCTATGTTGCACTTCATCGACAGCAACTAGAGGAACTTGGAAGAGTCGAGATGGGTCAGAGAGAAACTGTTGGTTTTCTCTGACTCACCTCTCTCTCCGCTCTAGACTTCTCTTAGCGTCAGATAGTATCCGTATTCTCTCAACAATATGCTGCCTGATGGTCAGCAGCTTTGACTTGTTGAGTGTGTGATAACGAATCCGGAGTTTACGCGCGAACTTTCGAACGTTGGCGGTAAAATGCCTGCCATATGTTATATATTCGATCACACACTGAATTCGGGACACGTACTATCTAGCCCAGCCTATCTTTATGTCGAGTTGATGCATTCGTCTTTTGGTCTTATGATCAAGCGTTGGTTGTGTTTTACGGTCGAATTTTTCAGAAAATTGTCTACGAAGCTGTTCATCCATTTCAGCCAGATCTTTATGCTTGGCAGAAACCTGAGTGTTGATGTTTCTCCGGGTCATTAAGCATCGCTCGTACTCTATCGGATGACTAGCCACGGTTGGTGTTGTCACCTCTGTTTCTCTGCTGCCGGCTTGTTCTCGCTCTGGTAAAGTAGGCGCTCCCCTTATATAGCCCCTTTTTTGGAGTACTGCAGCATGCAGTCGTGCTATTTAATTCTCTCGTTCAGGGTTTACACTCGCATCGTATTATTCTAGCAAGTCATGATTTTGTCGCTCCGTCCATCTAAACTCCTCAAGATTCATTGTCGGGATCCCTGCGCGTTCTATTGCTTTGAACCGCACTTACTACGACTATGTTTGGTGGTATCGTTGTTTTTCCCTACGAGAAGGTAGGGAAAAGGGTTCATCTATCCTTGTAGAGTCACTCATACAAGGATAAGGCTGCGTACTCTGAGAGGTCGCCCGGTATCTCAGAGTCACCGTCCTAGACATCTCAACCTGGTTCATTCAGCTTTCGGCACGGTTTTTATGCCTCCGCTTGGAGGTTAATTCCATCGGGACCACCACCGGACAATTGTCAGCGACTGCCTATTAATTTTTTGTAAGCATATTCAGCAGATACCCTTGGTACAGGGGCCCTCTATCCGCAACCCGAGCACGCGTTCAGTCGCTTTGTCATAGGCCCTTCGGTTTGATTGTAGAGGAATCAAAACCGAACCGAGCAATATATATATATACAGGTTAAAAGACAGTGATTCGTCTTAAAAAAAACCTTATCTGAATCTATGGGACCTATGGATTCTTGCTGGTACAAAAAACTACGAATTTACTCGACGTTTCTCTTCTTCAGGGCTGACCTAAAACTCTGGTGTCAGGCTATGTTGTTCTTATGTAGGGGAGAGCGGGGCATGGTCGGCACCCTAGCTTTGAATGCATTTTTTAACATTAATAGTATTATTTACACTGTC
>JAAAKG020141094.1:0-11946 GCA_010014905.2 Druon quercuslanigerum
GCACAGTTTCAATGTGTAGACTTTAATGTGTAGACTTTAATGTGTAGAGTTTAATGTGTAGACTTTTTCGACTTAATGTTTAATGTGTAGACTTTTCATGTGTAGACTTTAATGCGCAGACTTTAATGTGTAGACTTTAATGTGTAGAGTTTAATGTGTAGACTTTAATGTGTAGAGTTTAATCTGTAGAGTTGACCACCATCATTTAAACTCTACACGCAATGTGTACAGTTGCACAATGTGTAGATTCGATATGTATAGTATTGATACCCAGCCCAAATATACAATAAAATAGTTCAAATCTATTTGGATTACAAATAAAAATATTCAAATGTACCTAGATGACTGAATTAAAAATTAATGAATTGAATTTTTCAAATATCTATTTTAATAGTTAGCTTAATAGTTAGTAAATTATAGTTCGATTAGGCTGGATTATAATTAGATTATATGAATTACTTTTAGTTACCTGTATTACCAGGAGATTACATGCTCCATATACTTTGGATGACAAGTGGATTACTTTAAATAACTTGAAACACTCCAAATTACAAATTTTCATTAAAATGGGCAAATTTCATGCCTAAAAATATTAATTTACAATAAAAAATAGACTGATTCAATTATCGTTAAAAAATTTCAAAAAATAATTTTTTATGTAAAAGATACATTCTCCAGAAAAAGAACAAATGTTTAAACAAATATGTGAATTTTCGTCTAATCGAGTACATTTTTAACTTAAAAAGATAAAATAGTTCATTTTTCAATTAAAAAATAATTTTAAAAAATAGAATTTTCTACCAGAAATATACTTATAAGCAAAAACATACATTATATATTAAAAAGACTAACTTTTAACAAAATACATGGCTTTTTAACCAAATTGTATAATCTTCCACTGAAAAAGGTAAATCTATGATTTGAAATGGAACAATTACATTTTCAGTTTAAAAAGTTACCAAATAATTAATTAAGTTATTCAGGTATTTATTAAATATCTAATAAATTATAATTTAATTTCACTATATTAAAAGTGAATTACAAAATTATTTAAATTTATCTGGATCACAAGTAGATTATGCCAGATTGCTTAGGATTACTCGCATGACCACGGATTACCGGCTCAGATGACTAAGCGGTCCAGCGGATTACCAGAGTCCTTTCCCCCTTGGGTTTTTATTCGACTTACCCAAAATACAAAAAAAAATAATTTAAAAAATACTATTTGTATTAATTATTATAATTTGTATTACATTAAAGCGGACCTAAGTACACTTCTATTTCTGGTTGCTAAACGTAAACAAGCCAGGATGTTCTCTGAGCCCATTTATATTTTTATTTATTAAATTAAATATATATCTGCATAGCTAAGATAATCTCAGCTACGCAGAAGAAATAAGCGGAAAAGAATATGAAGAAGTTTGAATATAAAAAAATATACACACTGGAAAAGAGAAATCCTTATATGGGAAAAAGTTGAATAGATAATGAGGTTCAGAAAAGGAGGAGTTGAAAGAGACTAAAGCAGGAAAAACTAAAAAAAAATTAAATTTTAAAATATAGCTTTGAAACAAGTGAAGATTATAGAACTTATACAAGAAAATGGTTACAAAATGTAGCAGAGGCAATAAAACAGATATAGGGAATTGAAAAAGAAGGGTTAAAAAAGTTTGAAGAAGAATGGGGTTATTTGATATACTGATGTTTACGACATCAGGATATTGATCAGATATATAGGAATAGGCGAAAAAAAATTTGAAAGAGGTAGAAAAAATAAGAGGAAGGGGGACATAACTAACGAGACGTGAAGAAGAAAGGAGGGGGGTTTTAGTGCTAGAGATTCAGGAGAGGGATTGGAATAAGCTATAAAGAATTGGAGATGAAGGATAAGGAAAGACGATTAATATAAAGATGAGGGAGGATTGAAGAATCAGAGTATAATAAATGGTGCAAGAGCAGAAAAGAGAAAGAAGTTCCAAAGTATTTGGAAAAGAGATGGGGAGAGAGATTATTGGGAAAAGAAGGAGAAAAGAAAGTTGAGAATCTGTGAATCAAAAGTTGAAACTTGGAAGCTTTTATAACTATCAAGTAGGAAAGGAATGGAAAATAAAGAAGCTGGAAAGACAATGTGGTAAAGATTCTAAAGGAGAAGGGATCGGGAAAAGTTTTCGGAATCTATCAGAAATATTTGAAATCTTGGAAATAAAAAAAATTAATTGTTGAAATCTTTGGAAAATCATTAAAGTCTAAGAAATCTTCTGAATTTTTGGAAATTTTCATGTAATATTTAAATACTTTTAAATGTTTGAAAATTTATTAAAATCATAAAATATTTAGAACATTTTTGAAATATTTGTCATATTATTTTTGCAAAAATTTTGAAATATTTAAAAATCTTTACAAAATCATCAAAATCTTTGTAAAATATTTAAAAGTATATATTTTTAAATTCGTCAATATTTGTGAAATTTTTTCAATCCTGGCAAAATGTTTTGAATCTTTTCAAACCCTTTTAAATCTACTGGAAAGCTTTGTGAAATCTTTAAGAATTCATTAAAAACTCTGTAAAATTTTTCAAATATTTTTTAAATATTTGGTCATATTTTTGAAACCTTTTGAAACTCATAAAAATGTTTGTAAAGTCTTTTAAAAAGATCTGAGATATGCACAAAATATTTGAAATATTTGTGATATCTTTAAATATTTGGAAAATCATTTAAATCTTTATAGAGCATTTTTGCAAAATTTTTAAAAATCTTTAAGTTGTTTATATCATTGCGAAATATTTTAAATCTTTGCAAAACCTTTTAAGTCCTTTAGAAATCTTTTTGAAGTATTTAAAAACTGTTAAATCTTTGATAAATCTTTAAAAAGTTTTTTGAAACTAATTGAAATGTTTATAAGATTTTTTTAAACTATCCGAAATATTCACGAAATATTTGAAATATTTGTGATATCTTTAAAATATTTGGAAAATCATTGAAATCTTTATAGAACATTTAAAAAAAATGAAATATTTCTGAAATTGATGAAATATTTGGGAATTCATTGAAGTCTTTGCGAAATATTTTTAATCTATCCGAATTTTTTGTGAAACATTTGAAATATTTATGAAGTTTTCAGTAAATCATTAAAATCCTCTAAAAAATATTTTTGATTTATTTGGTATATTTTTGACATTTTTTAAATCTTTGCGAAATCATTGAGTTTTGTGAAATATTTACTTTTAAATGTTTGAAAATTTATTAAAATCATAAAATATTTAGAACATTTTTGAAATATTTGTCATATTATTTTTGCAAAAATTTTGAAATATTTAAAAATCTTTACAAAATCATCAAAATCTTTGTAAAATATTTAAAAGTATATATTTTTAAATTCGTCAATATTTGTGAAATTTTTTCAATCCTGGCAAAATGTTTTGAATCTTTTCAAACCCTTTTAAATCTACTGGAAAGCTTTGTGAAATCTTTAAGAATTCATTAAAAACTCTGTAAAATTTTTCAAATATTTTTTAAATATTTGGTCATATTTTTGAAACCTTTTGAAACTCATAAAAATGTTTGTAAAGTCTTTTAAAAAGATCTGAGATATGCACAAAATATTTGAAATATTTGTGATATCTTTAAATATTTGGAAAATCATTTAAATCTTTATAGAGCATTTTTGCAAAATTTTTAAAAATCTTTAAGTTGTTTATATCATTGCGAAATATTTTAAATCTTTGCAAAACCTTTTAAGTCCTTTAGAAATCTTTTTGAAGTATTTAAAAACTGTTAAATCTTTGATAAATCTTTAAAAAGTTTTTTGAAACTAATTGAAATGTTTATAAGATTTTTTTAAACTATCCGAAATATTCACGAAATATTTGAAATATTTGTGATATCTTTAAAATATTTGGAAAATCATTGAAATCTTTATAGAACATTTAAAAAAAATGAAATATTTCTGAAATTGATGAAATATTTGGGAATTCATTGAAGTCTTTGCGAAATATTTTTAATCTATCCGAATTTTTTGTGAAACATTTGAAATATTTATGAAGTTTTCAGTAAATCATTAAAATCCTCTAAAAAATATTTTTGATTTATTTGGTATATTTTTGACATTTTTTAAATCTTTGCGAAATCATTGAGTTTTGTGAAATATTTTTAAATTATCCGAAATCTTTGCGAAATATTTGAAATCTTTGTAAAATATATATTATAAAATATATATATTTTATAATATTTGTGAAATTCTTTAAATCTTTGCGCAACATTTGAGATATTTGGAAAATCATGTATGATTTTTTTAAAATTTTGAATCTATCCGAAAATTTTGTGAAACCTTTACAAAATATCTGAAATATTTGCGAAATTTTTAGAAATTCATTGAAAACTTTGTAAAATATTAAAAATATGTTTTTTACATTTCTTAAAGTTTGTGGAATTGTCTAAATCTTTGCGAGATGTTTGAAATCTCTGGAAAATCTCTGAAATCTTTGTAAAATATTTCTGAAATCTTTGGAGATCATTAAAATGTTTTAGAAACCTTTGTGAAATTATTGAAATCTTTGGGCAATGATTTATGGCTTTGTTAAATCTTTTTAATCTTTCTGAAAACTTTATGTGAAATATTTGCGAAATCTTTTTCTGAAATATTTGGAAAAATTTGTAAAAATTATCAAAATGTTTGTGGAATATTTTTAACATTACCAAAGTCTTAGTGAAATCTTTTAAATCTATTCGAAATCTTTGCGAAATTTTTTTAACTTCTGTGAAATCATTGAAATCTTTCTGTAATCTATGGCATCCTTTCCCAAGGAATTAGAAAATTTTTGAAATACTTTAAAAATATTTATTAATTATTGTAAAATTATTTAAATCCTTGGGAAATCATTATTGTCTTTTTAAATTATTTTAAATTTAACTAAAATCTTCTTAACAAATTTAAAGCTTTGCGAAATCCTTGATATCTTTAGGGAATTATTGAAATCTTTCTAGAATTTTTGGAAATTTTAGCGAAATATTTGGTGATATTTGTAAAAATATTAAAATCTTTGCGAAACCATTGAAACCTTTGGGCAATTTTTTAGAAATCATTGAAGTGTTTGTGAAATCTTTATACCATTTATCTGGAATCTGCAAAATATTTTTTAAAAATGTAAACATTGGATAATATTTTTCAAAGTATTGAAATCCTTTGTTTAATCTTTGGGTAGTAATTAAAGGCCTTGTCAAATCTTTTAATTCTATCCAAAATTTTTTGGAAATCTTTGAAAACTATTAAATCTATGAAAAATCTTTGAAATATTTGTGAAATCTTTGTACAATTTTTCTGAAATCTACGCTATATTCAAAATGTTTTTTATACATTTGATAATATTTTTAAAAGTATTGTAATCCTTGTGCAATCTTTGGGAAATAATTAAACATCTTGTAAAAATATTCTAAATCTATCCGAAATCCTTGCGAAATCTTTAAAAACTATTAAATATTTGAAAAATCTTTGAAATATTTTTGAAATTTTTTAAATCTTTGGGAAATCATTGAAGTCTTTATGAAGTATTTTTAATCTATCCGAATTTTTTGTAAAACATTCGAAATATTTATGAAGTTCTCAGAAAATCATTAAAATCCTTGTAAAATATTTTTGATTTATTAGGTATATTATTGAAATTGTTCTAATGTTTGCGAAATCATTGAAGTCTGTAAAATCTTTTTAAATTATCCAAAATCTAAGCGACACATTTGAAATGTTTGTGAAATGCTTAGGAAATTATTGAAATCTTTTTGAAATAAGCAAAATATTTTTAAAATATTTTATAATATTTGTGAAACCTTTGCAAAATATCTAAAATCTTTTCGAAATATTTGAAATTCTTGCGAAATTTTAGAAAATCATTGAAACCTTTGTAAAATTTTAAAAATATGTTTTTTTAAATTGGATAAAATTTGTCGTTTTGTTTTATTTTTTGCGAGATATGTGAAATCTTTGGAATATCATTGAAACCTTTGAAAAATATTTCTGAAATCTTTGGAGATCATTGAAATGTTTTAGAAACCTTTTTGAAATTATTGAAATCGGTGGGAAATCATTTATTCCTTTGTGAAATTCCTAAATCTATGCGAAATATGCAAAATATTTTGTATTATTTGTGAAATTCTTTAAATCTTTGCGAAATATTTAAAATCTCTAGGAAATCATTGAAATCTTTGTAAAGTATTTCTGAATTCTTTTTAGATGATTAAAATCTTTTAGAAACCTTTATGAAATTATTGAAATCTTCGGGAAATTATTGATGTCTTTTTAAATTATTTTAAATCTAACTAAAATCTTTGTGAAATATTTGAAATTTCTCTGAAATGCTAAGAAAATCATTAAAGTCTTAGTGAAATATGCGAAATATTTTCTATGATTTGGCAATCTTTGATCAATTTATGAAACTATTGAAATCTTTGTGAAATCATTGGGCAATCATTTATGGCTTTGTAAAATGTTTTCAATCTTTCCGAAGTCTTAACGCAAAATCTTTGCGAAATATTTTAGAAATATTTGGTAAAATTTGTAAAAATTATCAAAATACTTGTGAAGTGTTTCAAAAATAATTGAAGCCTTGGTCGAATCTTTTAAACTATCCGAAATCTTTGCCAAATTTTTGTAACCTTTGTGAAATCATTGCAATCTTTCTGTAATCCTTGGAATCCTTTGCAAAGAAATTTTTTAAAAATTTTGAAATATTTTTGAAATATTTGAAACCTTTGTGAAATCCATGATATCTTTAGGAAATTATTGAAATCTTTCTGCAATCTTTGGAAATCTTTGCGAATAATTTGATAATA
The DNA here is from genome assembly GCA_010014905.2 of Druon quercuslanigerum. Taxonomy (NCBI): domain Eukaryota; kingdom Metazoa; phylum Arthropoda; class Insecta; order Hymenoptera; family Cynipidae; genus Druon; species Druon quercuslanigerum. Next base: position 6,825 of record JAAAKG020141094.1, read on the forward strand.
TTTTTGGAAGTATTGAAATCTTTGCAAGATCTTAGAAATATTTGAGAAATATTTTGAAAATAATTGAAGCCTCGTTCGAATCTTTTGAATCTATCCGAAATCTTTTCGAAATTTTTCTAACCTTTGTGAAATCATTAAAATCTTTCTGGAATCCTTGGAAGCCCTTGTGAAGGGATTATAAAATTTTTTGAAATATTTTTGAATTATTGGTAATTATTGAAAAATTATTGAAATCTTTGTGAAATCATTGATTTTTTAAAAAAATATTTTAAATCTAACTAAAATCTTTTTGAAATATTTGAAAGCTTTGTGAAATCCTTGAAATCTTTATGAAATTATTAAAATATTTTTGAAATCTTTGGAAATCTTTGCGAAATATTTGGTAATATTTGTGAAAGCATTAAAATCTTTGTGAAATCTTTGGTTAGTACAACTTTTCTGAAATCTACGCAATATTAAAAATGTTTTTTAAACAATCGATAATATCTTTTAAATTATTGAAATCTTTGTGAAATCTTTAAAAACTATTAAATCTTTGAAAACTCTTAAAAATATTTGTGAAATCTTTGGAAAATCATTAAAGTCTTTGAAAAATCTTTTAATTCTATCCAAAATATTGGCGAAATATTTGAAAACTGTGAAATCTTTGAGTAATTAAAGTTTTTGTGATATCTTTGACAAAATCTTTAGAAATCTGCAAAACATTAAAAGCATTTTTTAAATATTTATTAAAATTTGTGAAATTATTGAAATCTTTTGGAAATTATTTAAATGTTTCTGAAATCTTTGGAAATCTTCGCGAAATATTTGATAATATTTGTGAAAGTATTGAAATCTTTATAAAATCTTTGGGCAGTAAATAAAGTCCTTGTAAAATCTTTTAAGTCTGTCCGAAATCTTTGCGAAATCTCTGAAAATTATTAAATCTTTGAAAAATCTTTGAAATATTTGTGAAATCTTTGTACAATTTTTCTGAAATCCACGCAATATTAAAAATGTTTTTATACATTTGGTAATATTTTTAAAAGTATTGAAATCTTTGTGAAATCTTTGGAAAATAATTAAAGGCCTTGTAAAAATATTTTTAATCTATCCGAAATCTTTGCGAAATCATTAAAAACTATTAAACCTTTAAAAAATCTTAGAAAAATTTGTGAAATCTTTGTAAAAATTTTTGAATTCTATCCAAAATATTGGCGAAATATTTGAAAACTGTGAAATATTTTAGAAATCATCATTCAAGTTTTTGTGATATCTTTCACAAAATCTTTAGAAATCTGCGAAAAATTCAAAGCATTTTTCAAATATTCAATAATATTTGTGAAATTATTAAAATCTGTGGGAAATAATTGAAGTCTGTGTACAACCTTTCAAATGTGTCCGGAATCTTTGTGAAAAATATAAAATCAAAAAATTACAAAATCTTTATTACTCTTTAAAAATCTTTGCGAAATATTTGAAATATTTTTTTTAATATGTGCTAATATTTGTGAAGTTACTTAAATCTTTGTGAAATCTGGGGCAATATGCCTCTTACACCTGTATTTATTATTATTTATTATTTCCTGTTTATACTTAATTTATGAATAAAATTTAATTATGTATAAAATAAAGTAACCAAATAGCCTCTAAAATAAAATTTGAAATTTATTTTACAGAAACTATTAAAAAATCTTTTGAATTCTTATTCCGAAAGAGATAAATAAAATGATGAGTGGACGGATTTCATCAGCCTGTCCCCGTTAGCCCCGGGTTAGAGTATGTTTACTAATAGCCTGTCACATTGACATGAAAGCAAAATTTTCTAGACAAAAAACGCACGAAAGGCAAGCGGAAACAGTAGCTTCAAAGTGGACAGAATAAATGAACGAATACATGTTTGACCCGTTTTTTTTCTTTACAATCTTTTTCTCTTTTTTAGAAAGAAAAGGTGTTGCAATATGAGAGTGCATTTCAGGCTTTAGGGACTGTAGAGAATTGTTAGATGTAGGTTGGAAGCAATCTTCTATTACTTACAATAAAGAGCAAGTTACTGAAGAGAGCCTCAGAGACCATTAATTCTGACTCGATCGATGAAAGAGCCCATGCGATCTAGGAGCGAAAATACTCTTACAATAGAGAAGCATATTTCTTATCGAGACATCCCGTATAAGAGAAAAAAAATCAAAATTGTGGTCATTGATAGAGCAGTCTTTTGCCAACAAGTTCTACAGGGTGACAAAAAATTCTGGAAACACCTAATTATCTGTCCGCATAAAATATTATTCAAATTGCTCCAGGTCATTCCTAGAATAACTTTCAACGGGACATCAAATGGTCACTTTTAATTTGACCTTGAACTAGACCTTCAAGGTCATTTTAAGTAAGCTTAGTTTTAAATTACCTTCATCAGACCTGCAAAGTCACACCTAATTTATAACTTAAGTACATATTTAAACGTACAATTTTCCGTTTTTTCGATTGCCGGTGTGAAAAATAGGAGTCCACATTTAAAAACACAATGTTGACCTTGAAATTACCTTGAAATTACCTTGGAAAAAAAGTTCAGTCTTTCCAAACTTTTTGGAAATATTACAATATATTTTTCACGAATTTCCAAATATTTCACAAAGATTTCAATGATTGCACAAAGATTTTAATAATTTATCAAAGATTTCTGAACCATTTTTAAGGTTTCGCAAAGTTGTCGCACATATTTAAAATACTTAATGGATGTTCCAAATATTTCAGTAAGACTCAAATTATATCACGAAGTTTTCAGATAGGTTTGAATGTATTCACAAATATATAAAATATTTGGCAAAAATATCATAGAGATATGTCAAAGATTGCTAAAAGATTTAAATGATTTCAACAAAATTTCAAATATTTAGCAGAGATTTCGGGTAGGTTTACAAGATTTAAAAAGTATTTAAAATATTTAATACAGGTTTTTAAAGATTTTGCAAAGTTTTGAATGATTTCTCAAAGATTTTACCAATTTTTCAAAAATATTTCGTGAAGATTTCCAAAGATTTCAAATATTTATCCTAGATTTTGGATAGATTTATAATATTTAGAAATATCTTAATTATTTTACAACGATTTTTGATAGATTTGACAGAGTGCAAAACTTTTCAGAAATATTTCATGAAGGCTTTCATGATTGCCCCAAGATTTGGCAAAGATTTCAGATTGATTTCTAAAAAGACATACAGATTTTAATGTTTTCCTAAAGATTAAAAAATTTCACAAATATTTCGCAAAAGATTTTGGATAGATAGAAAAGATTTCACAGTTTCCAGATAGATTTTACAGAATGCATAAATACTTCACAAATATTTCAATAATTTTACAAAATTTTCAGATATTGCAAACATATTTTTTATATTTCCTTAAGATTTCCAAGAATTCACAAATCTTTGAAACATTTCGCAAAAATACCAAATAGGTATATCGAATATTGCTCAAAAATTTTAAGGATATCAGCAAGCTTTCAAGTGTTTAGCACAAATTTGGGCTAGCTTTATAAGATCTCACAAATAATTTACTGATTGTTCAAAGATTTTACAAATTTGTAAAATATTATAAAATATTTTAAAAATTCACAAAAATTTGAACGTTTTGCCAAATAATTGAAAAAATTTCACAAAAATTTCACAAAGATTTCCGATACATTTTAAATATTGCAAAAAGATTTTCATGAGTTACAAAAGATTTAAAATATTTAGCAAAATTTTGAATAGATTCAAAAAAATATTAGAAAAAATTCAATGATTTCACAAAGATTTAAATAATTTTACAAAATTTCCAAAGATTTTAAAGATTCCAATAGATATCGAAGATTGAATAAAGCTTTCAATGATTTCTAAAAGATTTCATAAGGAGTTAACAAATTCTTGATAGATTTAAAAGATTTAAGACTTCAATGATTTCATTACTTTCACAAATATTACCAAATTTTTAAAATATTAAAAATATTTTTTCAACTGCCAAAAATATCAGCAATATTCCATAAATATTTTAAATATTTTTTAAGCATTTCAAATATTTCAAAAATTTTGGGTAGATATGAAAATTTTCACGAAGACTTTAATTATATCACCAAAATTTCAAAGAGTACACAAAGGTTTCGAAGATTTCTCAAAGATTTCAATAATTATTCATTATATTATCAAAATAAATTTCCAAGAAGGCATAAAGTTTTTGATGTGTTCCTAAAGATAAGGAAAATTTCAGAAATATTTCGCAAAAGATTTTAAACAGATTAAAAAGATTTCACATTTATCAGATAGATTTCAAAAAATGCACAAAGATTTTAATGATTTCACAAAGATTTCACAATGATTTAAGTAGTTTTAGAAAATTTTATCTGATATTGCAAACATATTTTTAATACTTCTCGAAGATTTCTAAAGATTAAAAAATGATTTTCCAAACTCCAACTTTTGATAAATTTACATGATTTCACGAAGATTTCTATTATTACACAAAGCTTTTCGATAGATTTCAAAGAATTCACAAATATTTTAAACATTTCGAAAAAATATCAGATCGGTATATCAAATATTGCCTAATGACTTCAATGATTTCAGTAAGATTTAAATTATTTAGCACAAATTTGGGGTAGTTTTATAATATTTCACAAAAAATTTACTGATTCCTGAAAGATTACACAAATTTTTCAAATCTTACTTAATATTTAAAAAATATAAAAATTCACAAATATTTGAATGTTTTGCCAAAAATGTAAAAAAGTGTCACAAATATTTCGCAAAGATTTTTGATAGATTTAAAAGACTCCAGAAATACTTTAATTGTTTCATAAAAAGATTTCCAAAAGATTTTAAATATTGCAAAAAGATTTCCATGATTCAACAAAGATTTAAAATATTTAGCAAAATTTTATGTATTACACAAAACTTTCCGATAGATTTCAAAGAATGCACAAAATTTTTTTAAACATTTAGAAAAAAATTTTAGATAGATATATCAAAGATTGTTAAAAGATTTCAATGATTTTACCCTTGGAGTCTCGATCGGAACGTCGTAGAGATAAGACGTGTTTACGTTCGTGCGCCGACGAGTGTTTACCTACGAGTTTTACTTGGTGTAGTGTACATGGTGACAAGTTATTAACAGT
>JAAAKG020141095.1:0-11946 GCA_010014905.2 Druon quercuslanigerum
TTTCTTATGGGACTTAAAGAGGCAGATTTTTTTCATAACATTTTTACTCCTATCCTAATTAAATAAATCTAGTTTTTAAATGCAGTTGTGGATCTGAGAGACTTTAATAAAGAGATGTAAAATACAGCTTGGCCTGTACTGCCCGCATCTCATAATCGTGTCTCACTTTCTCTCGAGATTTTTATTCGCGCCAGTTCGATTTCACACTGTCATGAAAAGAGATTTAAAATAATACATTTTCTTATATTATTCTACTACATTGTAATAATTTTATCTTCTCTAATTTTCCTCGCTGTACAATAAATCTGTTACATTTTCTCTCAATAGAGACGAGACGTTTTTCATTAAGGCTAAACTTGCGGTTTTGTAGATGCGCCGCGGTTACTTAATAATAAACATTGTAACGAAAGATGGAAAACGTAATTCGCGCCAAAGTTCCAAATAGTAGGCTATCTGTATAAAAAGTAAAACTTTAAAAGAGTTATTACTATCAGTAACTAAAATCGAATGATGCAAACAGTATTTAAAAATAGTGGAGGATGCGTATTTTATGTGAGGGCGTATCGAAAATAAAGTTATTTGCGCGAAGTTCTGATAACAATGAAAACATTTTTTTTTGGAGGCAAAAACACTCATAAAATTTAACAAAAAAAAATCTCTTCTGTCTTCACATCGTAGATATAGCTAAAAACACAAAAAAGGAAGTACTTCTTCATCTTTGAAAATTTAAAAACATCGAGGAAAGTCGACTTTTTCGCTATCATCTTAGATTTGCGATAAATTTCTCGACTATTTAACCATAAAATGTGTTATATACGAATGCGAATCTATTATCACTATGTTGCAAAAATAATATATAAGGAATTTTAAAAGTAAAATAATTTGTATTGACTTTCAATTACAAGAAATGATGTAAATGTGATTATGCTATATATGTACTTACCATAAGTAGCCACAAGCAAGAAAGAGAAGCTGAACGATTCGGAGAACACCGATTTACCGTGAAGGCCATTGAGGCATTGTCCGAAACCCCCGGTAAACCGGAGTCCCAGTGTAGATAATAAAAAATCAGAAAACAATTAACAGAAAGAAAAAGAGGGCATATTTGAACAATTACCTTCTACTTTTTTCGGCAATTGGCCAACTCGTTTCCGCACCATCCGACACGAATAGTATGTGGCGCGTTATTTTTCGTGACTACTGGCTTTTATTTACTACGAATAATGGAAATATGAGTTTTATTTAAACTTTAAAAAAAAAACTACAAAACATTGCAACCTTATGGTAATGGGCGTGATACCGAAGTTGGCGCGGAATCAAAAACGAATAATAAAAATAACTATCGTAAGGTAAACGTCCCAGTAATCGTGATGCCGATTTTCTTTACTTTTATTTAATTTGAATGAATTTAATTTCTATTTTATATCATAAAAGGCTAAAAATAACCGAGTTTCATATTTAAATGTCCCTTTTAACATATTTTTGAAACAATATATACAAATTATAACCAAGTTTCACGATTACTGGGACGCTTACCTTAATTAAAATAAATAATGATTACAAATCGCACAAGAATACGCGCTAACTGATATCAATGAGCCAGCTGCCCCAACGCAAGCCCAAAGAAAAGTTCGCCAACAATGGAACCACTATTGCACTATGAGCGGCTTTCACTTATTTCACAATGCAGTTGTCATTTGTTTCCAACGTTTTAATATCCCGAAGATTTATCACTGTGTTGATAATAATAACATGGCTGAAATACTGGCATGTATTTCTCACAAGCAATGAATAAACTGGAACTTGGAATTACGCACTGTTTTCGGACATTGCTTGTCAGTAGCCTTCACCGTATATGACGTAACCTGGTGCAGCTAACGAGCTGAAAGTATTAGTTATATTTGAATTTTATTTAAATATACGAGAGGCCTTAAAATCATATTTTCATTGTTTCTAGAAGATAAAAGCTGCATGGTAAGTAAGTAAGTAGTATGGAAATGAGTAGACACGTACATTTTTAACCCGACTCTCGACACAAGTAGACCAATCACCGAAACAGGTAGACTACAATTTTTTACATCTATTCACTTTTTTCTGTTAATTTTTTTTTGACTGTTTACTATTTATACTGGGTCTGCGGTTTACCCTGATGATGATTACTGACTGGTGTTTACCCATATTTATTATAAATGTTGTCACAGGCTTAAGATGGTACCTGCCCAACATGTAGAAGATATTTTTGGTTAGAGTTGAATTTTGATCATTTTTTTGATATTTTTGCACGGAGCTGTCCCGGTATATATCATCAGTCACCGATGAATTTCTATAATGCAATGCAGTGATCTGATGAGAGCAGTATGCTCCGACATACTGGACAAAGCCTGGTTTTTACTCCATAATTGACGGACTGGATTGCAGTCAAGTACACGATGGGGGGACCTACGACTTAAGGTGGGTTCCGAATCACCAGAACCTTGGTAAAGGTACATAGAAAAATTTCTAGAGTTACTGGCTCAGGAATCGAACCCCGGAACTCTGAGGTGAAGTCCGAGCGTTTATTCAACTGAGCCACCAAGGTTGCTTATTATTATTATTGTTATTTTCAAAATCGAATTCATTTTACTTTTATCGAAATTTTGACGTTGGCAACTTCCAAATTCACCACAAGGAAAATGCTGCTAGATTATTTTATGGAAACAAGCACTCAAAAAACTGTCTGCTTAAATCAACCAGAATTCTGATTAGATATGCCCTTACTTTTTTTTCTGGTTAGAGTGACCAGAATTCTGGTTAAATTAACCATAAAATCTGGTTATTTCAACCAGATTTCTGGTTACTCTACCCAGAAAAAATTCTGGTTGATTTAATCAGACGTTCGTGGAAAGAAACAAAATTTTGTAATCCAAAAAAATCACTATTTAGAGAAGGAAAGGAGATGGAAGAAATGTCCGTTAGGGACGGTCCATTACGTAAGGTTTTATATTTTTACTCAATATATCAAAAATTTATTACTTTCACCGTAAATGAGGTTTTTTAAATATTTGAAAATTTTCCAGAGATTTGAATGTATTTTAACGCGAGTTCAACAAAATGTATGACATTTCAAATGACTACAAAGTATTACAAAAACTTAAAATATTTAAACGGAATTTAACGAGGTTTTAAAACTTTTTGAAGAATTAATGAGATCTCACGAAATTTAAAAAGATTTCAAGGAATTACAAAAGTTTTGAGATATTTCAAAGGATTTCAAAGGATTAAGAGAAGTGTCACTAATTTAAAATGATTTTTTAGAAATTGAAGAATTGAAAGAAATCACCAAGAACGATTGAAGAGAGAATCTCAATTTTTCAAGGAGATTTTACTGGATTTCAAGGGGCCTCAAGAAGTACCCAAGGATTTTGATAGATTTTAAAGAATTAAGAGCTATTTGCGCAGATTACAGGGAATTAAAAAAAATTTCGACATTTTTCAAATTTAAAAGAAAAAACTATTTCATGTAATACCAAAACAATTCCATGAATTTTGAAAGATAACAAGGGATTTTAATGGCATTTCAAAGATTTGAAGGTGTTGCAAGAGATTTTATAAAATGTCGAGGCAATTCAGGGAATTTAATCAGATTTTCAAAGTTTTCAAAGAATTTAGCGTATTTTAACGACTTTCAAGAGAAAAAAGGAGTTTTGATAATTTCACGCGATTTCAAACAATTTCACGGGACTTTAAATTCTCTAAATTTGAATCAGTTACAAATTCACGAATTTCAATCAGTGTCTGAATTCTATAGATATGACTCTGTTAATTTTTACTGGAGAATCAGTTAAAAATCTGATCCACAGCTAGAATTCAGGAACTGATTAAAACTTTAAATTGATCCAAATTGAGAGAAATATTTCTGACTATTGTTGAGGATTTTATGGGTTTTTGATGAACTTTAATCGATGTTAATGGCCTGTAACATATTGCAAGGGATTTCAAGAGATTCCGTAAGATTCCAACGGATTTAAAAGATTTCAGTGAATTTTAAAGAAATTTCAAAGATTTCAATGGATCTCATAAGGTACCTAAATATTCCATGGAATTTCAAGGATTTTAACCGGCTTTTAGTGTTTTTAAGGGATTTCCAACGATTATGTAGGATCTTGAATATTTCAAGCGACTTAAAGATTTTAAAGAATTTCGTGAATTTCATTCCATTTTCACGAATTTTGAAGTTATCGAGTGATATTTATGAAATTTCGTCCATTTGAAGGAATTTCAAGAGGTTTCAAAGATTTTCAAAGGATTTCAGTAGATCTTAAAAGAAATTAAAAAATTTCAAAGAATTTTAAGGCATTTTAATAGCCTTTAACACATAAAGGGGTTCCAGAAATTTTTAGGGATTTTTTAAAGGAATTTTAAAGGCTGTAAACAGATCTTCTTAAATAAGCTATTTTTCAAAAACTTCAAGGTCATTCCAGTAGTAACTTTTAAAAAGGAACCTGATGGAGATCTGTTTGTTGACCTTGAGGATGACCTTCATGGTTATTTCAAGGTCAAATTTCTTATTTTAATTGAAACGCTCCTTCTTGACACCGGCAATGGAAAGAACGGAAAATGTTAAATTTAAATATGCGCTTAGGTCATATGTTCCAGATGACCTTAAAGGTCACCATAAGGTCATTTTAACTCAAATAATGTTTTGATGGCTATAAGAACAGCATTATTGGAAAATATTCCGTAGTGGACAAACTTATGTAAGTATCCTGCGTTGATGAGAGTCTAAACTTTAACCTTAATGCTGACCTGGCGGCCGTGTGAAGGTCACGACCGCTCAGGTCGGCTAAGTGAGGTCAATTTTTAACGTTAACGAAACACATTACCCAATGGTTTTTTGAGGTCGCCAAGGCTGAATCTGTATGTGATGAATGTGACTTTCGTTTTTACTACGAGGATAGCCTTTATGAGCTTAAATGAACTTAAAGTGACCTTCATCGTCGAATTTGACTTTTGATCTGGAATACATATTTGATTGTACGATTTTCCTTTATTTCAATAGCCGGTGACAAACTGAAGCTTTTTATTATAAAAAAAATTGGCCATGCAATCACCACGAAGGTCACCAATGTTATTCCCAAGGTCAAAACAAAAGTCACATTCAACACATATAGATTCAGCCTTAGCGACCATAAAAACTTCTTGGGTAATCTTTTTGGCTAAACCATCGAAACATTGTTTGAGTTAGCCCTTTAAGTCCCAGCCGGTCACATTTTTAACATTTTTTTCAATCGCTCCATACACTATCAGAACGGTCCTAACAAAAATTGAGAATAGTCATATCCGATGTAAAATTGTCTGGATTTTCGCTTTTTGTGATCAGAATTTTGAAAAAAATGCAGTTTGAGAAAGTTATGGTCGTTTATTTAACAAAAAACGTGGTTTAAAAATTTAAAAAAACTTCTTTCATTTTTTTCGGATCGAAAGCATCGGTGGATTTCTACGGTTTATGGATTTTTTTGCTTGAAATGAAACATTTTTGTATCAAAATAGTATTTTTTTGAACGGCAACAATTTTCTGTCTACTTACGTTATATTCGTAATCAGGGACTCAAAAAAACCCATAGTAAGGAATTTTAGGAAAATAAAAAAATTTTCAACATTTTTGGATGCCATATTGGATACGCCATCTTGAATTTTGAAAATCTGATATCATATTCGTAATCAGCGACCCGAAAAGCTTCTGATATACATTTTCATTGAAATAGAAATAAAATTGTTGTAGTTCAAAAAAATACAATTTTTATACAACATTTTTTTTTCAAGCCGCCATACTTGGTGCCGCCATGTTAGGGTCCATGAACGCAAAAAATCGACAAATCGTAGAAATCCACCGGTGTTTTCGATCCGAAAATATTAAAAGAAATTTTTGTTCAAAGCCACGTTTTTTGTTAAATAAACAACCGTAACTTTTAAAAAATGCATTTTTTCCAAATTCTGATCGCATTAATCAAAAGTCTCGACAATTTTACATCGGATATGACTATTATCATTTAGGACCGTTTTCATAGTGTATGGAGCGATTGAAAAAAATGTTGAAAATGTGTCCGGCTGGGACTTAATGGGTTAAAATGACCTTATGGTAACCTGTAAAGTCATCTGGAACATATGACCTAAGTGCATATTTGAATGCGAAATTTTCCGTTCTATCGATTGTCGATAGCCAAAAGGGGCGTTTCCATTTTTTTTAAATTTGGCCTTGAAACAACCATGTAGTCATCATCAAGGTCAAAACTAAGCTTAACATCAGGTTCCTTGTTAAAATTTACTACGGGAATGACCTTGACTTTTTTGAAAGACAGCTCATTAAAGATAAAAAATAATTTTAAAGGGATTTAAAATATTTCAACAGATTTTATAAGATTTCGAAATATTTCACGTAATTTTAATTATTTTAACCGATTTTTGTGAAATTTCATGAATTTTAAAGATCGCAAGCAATCTAAATGATTTTAATAGTTTTTAAATGGTTTTAAAGGATTTTCAGTGAGCTCAATCGCGTTCAATGTATTTCAATATATTATGTACGATATCCATGGAATTCAAAAGATTGAAAAACAAAATGGCACATGACAATACAAATTTTCAAGAATTTACAACATTTTGAAAAGAATTCACGGGGTTTGAAAGAATTACCAAGCTTTCCAGGGATTCATTGAAGTTGTACATCAGATTTCAAGAATGGTTTAGTAATGATATTATGTGTATAATAGTATAAAAATTAATTTCATTATACTTTTTTTCATGAAACATCAAACTTTCTTATTATACTCTTATAATTTTCATTGTACGCAACAAAAGATGAAAAGATGCGCTTGCGCAGGGTTGGAGTCATCTGATTGATCTGAATAAATTACGATTAATGTAAGCGATGTTGAGTAAATCGGACATTGCCACAAAGAGGAAATAATCCCCATGTTACGTAAACAATAACAATTTTATTCGCGGTCAATGGTGCAGCAGATAGTTTTCTTCCTTCTTGAAAATGCATTCTTAGAGTGAGAGGTACCAAGGGCAACGACGTACATATCATGTGTGCAGAAAAGGCACCCGCGTCCTAGACATCCTTTTTCCGCCACCGCAGTAACGTCGTTTGTAATCTTGACCGCGATCACGAGAAACTCAGTTCGGAGAATTCCAATTTCCCGAAACATGAATTGTTCCAATTGTTGTGTCCTCTTGCCCCTTATATTGCAAATAGCAAGGCGCGGAACCAGAGACATTGACCAATTTCTAACCAAATTTATGCTATTTAGCAATCATGATTCGCGCGCTAAGTTTCTTCTTATCAGTCGAATTCTCAACATAGAAAAATGTTTGAGTCAAACAGATTCGGCGAAGTATAAAGCAATGTTGTCCAAGGTTTTTTGTCGCAGGCGTATTTACTCCACTGACACTCTTCTTCATGCATTTCTCATAAACTATTTGTCACCACACTTTCCTTTTTTGGCCTCGGCTTTGACTCACTTCACATACATGCATTTTCTCATGCCAGCTCTTGTGTTTTTATAGCTTCTAATGTTTTTTGAATTTGGGTCTCATTCATAAATTCCAACCATGCTTTCCGCGGTTTGCCTCTGGGCACACTGCCATTTACTTGCATACACTTGTTTCGTCAGTCGTTTAGCCTTCAGTCTCTCAGCATGCACAAACCATTTTAACGGACTTCTTTTACGTATGTCAACTAATGTTTTCTCTACACTACATTCTTTGAGGATTATCATATTACTCCCTTTGCCCATCAGCGTATAGCGCACATCATGAGCAGGATTTTCTTGTTAATCGCGTTAATTTTGGTCTTATCCGTTTCTTGACAGGTCCAAGTCTCGGTACCGTACACAACAGTCTGTATAAATATAGAATGGTGTCTTGCTCTTTTAGCTTTACATAATATATTTTTACTTCTGACAATGGTTCGCTCTACTGGTAACCTTCTTATCCTCGTTTATACGCATGTCTAACTCTCCATTTGAACAAACTTCTTTTATTCCTGTCAAATAGTGTCTTACCTATACCCGCTCTACAGATAACTTTCTTACCCTCATTCATATGCCTACCTATCTCTGCGTCTATTTATCCGTCATTAGTGAATAGACTACCAAGCTATATGTACTTATCAACTTGTACGCACACCTTCTTCGTCGAAGAGGGCCATTCTTATACGCTTTTCATTAATTTCATAAACAGCCATGAGGACATAATGCATCCTTATCTAACACCTGGGATAATATCGAACCACTCTTTCAGGTCATTATAACACACTTGTCCATAAATATAATAAATAGCCATGAGGACATAACGCATCCTTGAGTAATACTTTGCATAAGTATTGCAATTACTTTTATCTCTCTTTCCTTTGTATACTGGTACGATAATCCCCCTTTGCCAGTCATCTTGAACTTCTCTCATCTCGACACATAAATTTATCAATTCGCACAACCTGCGAGGTATGTAGTCTACGCCGTATTTAAACATTACAGCCTTGGTACTGTCTACACCAGCAGCTTTATTATATCCTTAAACGCAGAGATACACACTCTCTTAACCTGGTTGTGTAATAAGAAATGGAAAATATTTACCTTATTGACGGAAACAAATAATTTCTTAAGTAAAATTTGTTTGATTTAAAAAATGTGCTTTTGTAAACAATGCGTTTATTTAAAGCTTGATTATTTGAATCCTTAACAATATTTTATTTTAAAAATACACAATGCACAAAAATACTACAAAATGTCGCGAGGAATGATTAGGCGCTGCCGACAGGGCGTTGTTTCCTGCGGTACTCACGTTAAACCTAAATTGATGAATCCTTTGATTGCTTTGATTTTTGACGGTGCTGTGTGATGCTAATGTTTCTTATTTACTGGAAAACTCAAAATTTATTGAAAAATGGGTTTAATAGTCTAGTGTCGGAGCCACTTGACACTTGGGGCTTAATCTTGGATATAATTAGAGGTTTTACAGCTAAGTAAGTTCTGCATATAGTTATATAAATTTCCAGTTTATTTCTATTAAACACGTCTTTTTTCTAACCTTCTTTCTTTATATAGATGACTTCTGAAATCATAATATGCTTTTTATCAATTCTAATTATCACTGCATGCTTAAAAGCAGAAACACTTATATACACCAAACTCTCGTTTTCAGTCGCCCTGTTTTCGGCCTTTTTAGAACTGCCGAACCACGCAGTTTCTCAGGGGAGCAGCGCAAGAGCGTTTGCTCAATATCATGCATCATGCATTCCAATTAAAAACGGGATAGGCGGCCCTGCCTACTTACGTTTCGATCTACCCGAATTTAGCACAAAGCTATTTGAAGGCAACCCCCGACACTGGACTGAAAGCGAGAGTTCGCTGTGATTAAAATTTCTGGCTCTAGGTAATTTCTAATTATTTTAATTTATGATTTTTTAATTCAGAAATGAGAAGAACAATCAGAAATTACCCAGCTTTAGACATTGGGATGTATAATAAGAGTCCCTGAATTTACTAACATAACGATAATTATAGTGGACAAAAAACATTATCGATTTTATAAATCTTTTTCATAAAGAATGCTTAATTTTAAGGATTAGTGCACTACAAATTTTTCTGTCCCCCTTGAAAATGCGCCATTGCATGCACGTGATGCAGGCGTATTGTGCCCGCTTACAGCTCATGCGACCTTCGTGCATGCTTTAAAAGCAAAGGTTCCGAGATGTTAGTTCTCGCACTAAAGCGTAATAAAATCAAGGAGAAGTGTCCTCAATCAATATCCTGTAATTTCTCTCCGTGTAGGTCCCAAGAAATTTTTTCTTTGTGAAAGTTCATAACAATCAAACATCAATGTCACATCACAATCAACATCTTGTGAACTGAAGTAGAACAAATCTGACGCTAAAAATTAAGATTAGTGTTTTAAATGAGAACCCTAGCTTTTAAAGCAAAGGCAGTTGCTGTAAAAGCAAGGGTTTCGAGATCTTAGTTCTTGCGCCAAAGCTAGAATAAGATCAAGGGGCAGTTCCGTGAATTATTCTCTTGAAATTCCTCTCCGTATAGTCAGAAAAGAAGAAGTGGAGGTACCTTGTACAATTAGATCCGTGCCCTCAAACAGCTCAGAAAAGAGCTCCGAACACGTGCAGCTTGTATATCTTTTGGAGAAATAAAAAGGAGAGTGAACCTCAGAAGTTAGGTTTTGCTGTAGGCTTTGCGGTTGTGTCTTTTTTCTACTTTTCTTTTGATCTTTTATCTCTTATCTGAAATTGTGACGATTCTTCCGCTTAGAGAAAAATTACTTATTTTGAAGAATTGAAAGCAATCTGCAATATCACCACATTACATTTGAAAGTAAAGCAAATTACGAAGCATAAATTGAAAAACGATATGATATAATTAAATTGTTTCAATTGGCCATGAACCGAACCTCAGAGAACGGCAGTAGGGTTTCAAGGTACTTCAACACAGATGATATGATACTTTTAAATCAAAATGGTAAGAAAGAAAAAAGTGTAATTTTTAACACGGATTCAGAGTGACTTCATAATATCTTCTTTTATTTCCACGTCAAAAAAATTAACTTAATTGACTCACAAATTAGATAACAAATTTTTTAATTGTCTTATATCACCGAGCATTAGGAACAACATACATGATGCTCCGGAAGCCGATTTAAATGAAGTGAAAATGTAGATAAAATCTATAAGTGCAGGTTTATTCTGTGCATAAATAGAAAACAAAATCACTTCAGTTTAGATTTTTATTTGCTCTTTTAAATTTTTAAAGGCATTTTAAAAATTTTTATTTAAAAAAACTTGAAACTTTATACTAGAATATTTTCTATTCTATTTTAAATGTGTATATCTCTGTTGGTAAGCAAGATCCAAAAACATTGTTCGGACAAAAGTTGTTGAAGACTATGGGAGCCTTTTGACTGTACTAATAACCTTAGGGTCAATTTTCAAGGCCATTTGAAGGTCAGGGTTAGTTTTTAAAATTGGAACCCCTATTTTTGACACCGGATTCGGAAAGAGCGGCAAATTTTACGTGCGAACAAAAAGTTTTTAATTTGTGAGAGTGACCTTCAGAAGGTCAAGGTTAAATCTTGAAAAATTAATCAGAAGCTGTCTTTTCTATCTTTTGAAGATTTATGGACGAACGAATGTTTGGAGTGCTTGTTGACCGTAAGAGCTGGTCAAGGCCGTTGGTGCCCTAGCCTACCCAAACATTTTTTGTCCATAAATATTCGAAATTTCAAAGAAAACAGCTTTTCAGGATGGCCTCCATAGTCCTGGACAGTTTTTGTCCAACAAATAATTCTTTTGTATCTGGCTTACAAATAGAGATATTCCCGTGCGTCAGTTAAAATGGTTTTAATTTAATTACATATTTAAATAGATTAATATAACTAGGAATACCAAACATCCAGGTTTTCCGGGACATGTCCTGGTTTTGCCCCATCTGTCCTGGTGTCCTGTTTTTTTCTGGAAAACTATGAAAATGTCCTGTTTTTTACAGAGCCAAATATTTTTAGAGAAATCTTAAAGTTTGGAATGCCAATATCGAATTGAGCGCCAATTGTTAGAGCATTCTTTCTTTGATAAAATCCCAACGGAGCGATGAACGCAAACGACTTTCAGTGTAAACTGTGCGCGACACCCCCCCCCCCCTCTCTGGAGGCATTTCAATTTACATATCATGAAAATATATAAAGTTGATACATATATTTAAATCTTTACACTCTTTTTAACCTTTAAAACTCTGTTTATTACAAATTACAAATGCGACTGAATGTGTCTGCTTGTATCTACATATAAATATATAAGTTGCAAAGTTCAAAAGTAATGGAAAGTTTAAAAACATAAGAAATACATAGTAATATTGTTGCAATCTATTTTAATGTATTATATATATATATATATATATATATATATAT
>JAAAKG020141096.1:0-11946 GCA_010014905.2 Druon quercuslanigerum
ACCCACCTCTCTCTCCGCTCTAGACTTCTCTTAGCATCTAAATATATATATATATATATATACATTTATGTAACATGAGGTTAAATTAACAATATTTTCTTTAGATTTATTTAAATGTATTAAATCTAAATGCTTTTCAGTTTCACGTATCATTTTTCCAAGAGCTTACGTGTATTTCTAAAGTTGCTTGATGATTGAGAACGAAGAATTTTGAATAAGGAACTAACTGGACACGATTTCGAAGCCACGAGATTAAGGATCACAATTCACTTGTCGATGGAGTTGTCTAAAGCTTTATTAGAATCCTATGAATTTGATTATGTCCTGACTGGATAGATTAATCTATATCCCTTAGAGGTATTAATAAAATTCTTTCTATTTCTCAAAATTTTTAAGGGGTAATTATTTTGAAAGATAGCTTTTTCTAAACTTTTTTTGTCAGCAAACTTATTGGCTTTTGTTATAGGACATTTCAAGCTTATATTCAATACATTTTAATATTTAACCAATGCCTAATGGCGAAAATGGTCTAATATTTAAAAAATATATATTTTTCAACAATTTTTTAAATCATCGGTTATAAGGGATTTGTTTTGACGAAAAAAGTATTATTTCAATCCCCTGATTTTAAATTCTGCTTAACGGAATCTTAAAAGCCTAGGTTTTTATTAAATTAGGTACAAAATAAATATTTTTCCTATATTTCCAATCAAAGTAGTCCTTTTATAAATAAAATCTGTTTCCCACGAAAACGAGAGCTGATCAAATGAGGTTCGTCTGTAATAAAAATGCTGTTGTCTATGGTCGCGACCTATAAATTCAAAATATCTCTTTCTCTAAATGGATAAAACTGGTTCTTTTCTTTCCACTTTTTCTAGTTAGAAGACTGGTGAATGAATTCATATAGATTCCAATAGTCGTCACTGTTTCCGGATGGAAGACGCTGTTTCCTCACGGATATCAATCTTCAAAGCGAAAAAATCAGAGTCTTATGATTTATTTTGATATTGCTTTTCTTAGTATAACTACAATTATAGAAGTTCTATTTAATTTATGGAATTTTCTTTTAGGAAAAAATATAATCGACGTTCTATATTTGTACGTAATTTTGATAACTTTTTTGAAACTCGATATTCATTTCTTCGAGCGCAAAGATCCTATGTGAAATTTTCAATCAACTTCTTAAGTTTTAGGTGCATTATTAGGTGTCTCCAGCCTTTAATATTTACTTAGTTATTTGCATTCTGTGAGACTTAAACTTTTAATGCTTTCGAGCATGTTCTTCTAAAGTTTTGTTAGGAAATACTTTGTGTTTTTATTATTATTATTATTATTATTATTATTACTATTCGTCGTTCAGGCAGAGCTAATAACCACTCCTGCACTCCCACATTAATCCAGCTATACAAAATATTGTCCGTGTACAGTATTTTACAGTCTTCAAAATTTAACAACTGCAAGATTTTAGATTATGATCTTCCACAACGATTGATCCCCTTTGCTAAAATAAAGGAAATCTAGAAAAAGAAAGACAAAAATGCTTTTCAGTAAATACAAGAAAAGTTAAAAATTACTCTAGAAAGTGAAGACACAGATGACAGTGATTTTATCATTGCTATGGAAAACCATTATACCTTACCAGAAACTACTAATTGTTTTGTTATACTATGCCATAAAATATTTATGCGGAAAATATTCTTTCATTAATTATTTCTTTGTTTTGCCCTTATAACGAATGCATTTATCAGCAAGAAGCTCCTCAGCGCTGTCAGTGGGTTAGTTTACAGCTGGCATCAAACATTAGCGGAAGCTCCTATGTAAATTTCGGTTCGGTAAGGTGTATCGAACGAGTGAATCTGGGATATTGTGTGAGCTCTCACAGTATGCAGCCTTTTCTTTGAATTCTGGGCTCTTCAAGGATGGATGAACCCATTTTCCTAGCTTCTCGTGGAAACAGCAATTATAATACCAAACATAGTGACGGAGTAAATGCGATGGAGCGGCGAAATCTCGAAACTTTTAGTTAAACAAGTCATCTCAATGACGGCCTATGGTGTGCGAAACACCTATAGCTATCGTAGTTTTCGCATGAACGTTCAAAAGCTAATATTTCACGGATTAGTAGCTTGAAAAGCATCACTGTGTGCCAAGACGATGATAAAAGACTTGCGAAAAAATTCCGAACACTATCGTAGCTATCGCAGTTTTCGCATTAAGTTTCATCAGTTAATCTTTCACTGATTAATAGCTTGAAAAGCATCCCTGTGTGCCAAGACGATTCTGAGGCACTTGCGGGAAAAATGCAGAAGACTATCGTCCGTAAGTCGCTCCGCGGACCTGTTGTTTCGTTGATGCTGAGAAAGCGCCCATCATCTTATTACATATAAGGTTTAGTCTATCGCTCTGCTGTCGATAAGATTTAGGCTAACTTCATTTTGTATGCAATTTAGTAAACACGTAAAAGTGTTTCGTAGAACCCATCGATATAATAATGAACTATATAAAAAATATTTATTCAGTATAAACCTATGGTCCGAGTTTATTCCAAACACGCAGATTCTTCGCTTAAAATTGCAGAATCTCTCGAAAGTCGAGAGAAAATCCCTTTTTCAAAAATCGGTTGCAGTTTTAGTTTTTCAGTAATAAAATATTAGAGTGCAATGATCTTAGTGTAATGCTCGCTGCTCTTCCTTCCTTAACCCCAACTCGGCGCTCGCTTCAATAACACTGCGTTGGACTCCCGCTCAAGGTCGCACGTCTGTTTATACCCTGCTCTATATTGTTCCAGCTTAAATATTTTGGCTTAAGACGATCTGAATGTACCACGGCCTACCTGCCCCCTCAGCGACCTTTTTCTATTGCTCAGCGCTGGATTGGATTTCAAAAGGTGGTGTCGAAGGCGCATTGCCGTGTTAAAATGTTTGGGCAAATGCAATGCACTGTAACGTACGTTACTTAAAGACATTTTTATACTACGTATTCTAATTATATTTATACTAAATTAAATATGTATGGAGTGTAATTGTCAACGAAATTTGCGGACTTTTTTTTTATGATATACAGACACACTCAGGCGCTTAACATTTTTGGTAGAAAATTAATTTGTTTTATTGAAAATTCAACTGTTTCGTGGAAAAATTATTTCAATTACTTTGAAGCTACTTATTTGTTCAAAATTGGTCTTTTTTGGTAATACATTAATTTTTTGTTGAAAATTACTTTTTTTTAAAGTGAAAATCAAATTTCTACCGAAAGTACGATTCTTTAAAACAAAATACATGAGTTTTTGACTAAAAAGGATTAAATATTGAACCAAAAAATTAAATTGTTAACCAAATAGATTAATTTTCTACATAATGCATGAATTTTCAGCTAAATCTGAACTTTGCAGAAAAAATATGATTTATTTTCAGGTAGACAAATAAATTTTTAACCCAGAAGAAAATGAAGTTTTAAGAAAGCCGTTTAATTTTAAACTATTGAAATAAATTTTAGACCTGAAATATGAATATTCAATATAAATAGACCAATTTTCAACAAAATACATAAATGTTCATCTCCAGAAGATTATCTTTCGATGTAAGCCTATGAATTATGAATCTATTTAAATTTTTTAGCTGACAATTCATGTATTTCCTTAAAAAGTCTATTTAGATTGAACATTATTATTTAAGGTTTAAAAGTCATTTAATTGGTTTAAATTTAAACTGTTTTCTTAAAAATTCAATTTCTTCTTGTTCAAAAATTGATTTGCCTACTGAAAATAAAAAATTGTATTTTTTCTGCAAAATTCAATTTTTTTAGCTAAAATTCACGTATTTTGTTAAAAATTGGTTCATTTGGTTGAAAATTTGATTTTTTGGTTCAAAATTTAGTATTTTTTAGTTAAAAAGTCATGTTTTTTGTTTGAAAAATCATGGTTTTGGTAGAAAATGGATTTTCACTTTTAAAAAAAGTAATTTCCAAACAAATTTTTGCCTAACAAAAAGATACTTCCATGGTTGGGCGCAGCGGACTTGATAAACTAATACCATTTAAATGCACCCCTGTAACATAATGCAGAAGGCGCCGGTTGAGAGCCAGAGCGCTTCGAGATTCCAGCCCAGCACTGAAAAATAGAAAAAGGTCGTCGAGAGGGCAGATAGGCCTTTACAGGAAATTAATAGTACAATTTGAAGAGTGGCATAGAACCAGGTTATATTTTTCTTTCTTTAAGAATAAAATTTTTAAACAAATTTTATCGAACATTAAGGAAAGATAACATTTTATTATTTTTATCGGCATTTGACCAAAAAACTTCTGCTATACGGTAATGTCAAGACGTTCAATCTTCATTTCCTCGAAACACAATAATTTTTATAAACCTGCAAAATTCTTTCTTGGCAATTCTTTTCCGATTTACTCGTAATTAGGTAACTTTATTAGATAAAAAGCTTCTGTGCCAACGTTCAGAAACTCAATATCCCAGGAGTACTTTTCTATTTCTATTTACACTGAAAATTGAATTTTCTATGGCAAGCCGCCGCGCCATGGAGTCTCAATGTAGTAGCACTAGTGGATATTTGTTTGATCGTTAAGTGGTGATTTTGCTTTAGCGGAATATTTTTTCATTTAACTAAAAGATCCGATTTTGTTGCTTATCTAATTATGTACTACCATCCTGAAGTTATAAGTAAAAGAGTATACTTAGTTTATATTTCAAGCCTGTTTACTAATGCAATCAAATTATTACTTTTGCTGAAACAAACTGCATACAGAAATTCTGGTTACTTAAGATGTTTTATTGTTAATTAAGAATAAAATGTCGTTGCTTTTCTTTAAACAATATGTATAGTGTTATAAGCACTCGTTTTTCATAAGAAAAATATTCCGATGGAATCTTCCTTGCTATATACTGTATTAAAAAACATTCTTTCTGGAATTAGAATTCCAATATATCTATGTGGAGGGGAGCGTGGTGGAGTAGATCATTTTAAAATAAATGCGGTTTCAACAATGTAGTTCAGTGAAAAATTAACTTCGTTAAACATCTAGCCCACAAACCTTATTCCCAAAAACCCAAACCGGCAAATTCTATGCCCAGAAAACTAAACACTTGAAATCTACAAAACCTATGGGGGCTTGGCTGTCTCTTTTTGTTTGGTTTTTCTTAGTTATTGTTAATATAGAATGCAGAGTACGTAGTCATGCGAGACACTAACCTGTTTTTACATTTTGCTGTTGTATAGAGAGGCTATTATTTTAAGAAAACTTTTAACTCGCATCGAAAGTTCGTCGTATTTTTTTCTACTACTTTATGTACTGTAGATGGAAGTTTGTACCATGGGTATTTGGCAACAAATCATTTAGCTGTTTCATGACAATGTATTTTCAATTTATCAGCGCGAATTTTTTGCTTCTGTGAAATAACTTGCAAGACTGTATGTAATCGTACTGTCATTTCTGCATCTACTTCCATGATATTTAAAATTTTATCTGCATGACTAAAAAAAACGCCGCTAACATCCCCAGTATTTGCTGTGCCTACACCTTGTTTCGCTACATCAACTGTTAGATGTAATTGTTTGCTTAACATCTTTTGCATTTTTTTCTCTCCGCTTTTAACTGTTTATTTACATCCGATACTGACCTATCCTTGAAATCCTTGTTGTAAAAAATATGTAATACATACACCATAAATTTAATCTATATATTTGTTATAGCTAATAAAAGAATTTTAACCCAACAAGTAGTTTCTCACTTTTCGATAAATCACGCTAGATTTTTAAACAAATCTTACATAGATTGTTATCTCTAAATTATAACTGTTATCTCGTCGATTCATAAACTAACTTAGAAAGTTAACGACGCAATTAGCAATAAGATGCCAGAAAAACATTTGACAATCAGCCTGAATCAGCTCACTTGTTTAACTTGTTATTTTATTTTTCGAACTTATCGTCAAATGTTGTATGTCAGTCTATTACTAGCTGCGTGACAATTTGAAAGTTTAATAGATTTATGAATTGATAAGCATGCTCCTAATTTTGTACCTGAAACATCATCCCAAAATATTTCAAACATCGTTTCAAACTAACTTATAATAACCTCATCTCATCAGTCACTTGACTTAGTGCATGCCTATATGAAAAAGCAACTTCTCACGATCGCAGCCAGCGTTTGCTGTCAGCGACGTTGCGTTGGGCTAACTCCCCAATGCAACTAATTATGCGGTTACGTCGTCAGTATTGCGCAGTGACACATACAGTAGGCCTAACACTGCTCTTTCTGATTTTCTTCCTGACGATGTTGATATCTGAATTCTAAACTTTGTAGTTTACGAGAAGGCGGTTTCTCTGCTTAGCGACAATAGAATTTATGATACTTCAGTACGCCTGAGTGAGACTTGCGAGAGTATTATACAGCTTAAATTTTAAATTAAAACAGCGAGACGGCATGCATCAAATTTGCAGTTCGTAGATAATTACATAACATTAAATAAAAAGTGTACTCCAAAAGTTAAGACAGAATTGTGTTTCAAACTTCGCACTTTCGTAATAGAGACATACCGATTCCTCTTTCATTGTGGTACCCTACTTCATTCTTTCACGGGGTATTTCTGTCAAGGTAGTTTGCTGAGAATAGCTAAGGCTAGCCAAAGTACATTCATCAGGCACAGTGTTTGTTTCATTGCTAACCGTTTGTCGCAGATGGTCTTGCTGGCCACCTGTTCAATTAGCGAGATCTGCCTAACCATCTCGCAGTTCACTATCACCATCATCCAGCATGCTGCGGCCCCCTGTAGCGACTCCAGGAGCGCTCCGACGATCCTCGTTAAGCGACAAGCGTTTCAAGATCTTTAAAATACTCTATCCTAGAAGCTAAGCATGAACGGGAAATTTACGCAAGAGACTTCGTACAGCACTATTCCTCAGAGAACGGTCTCTACCCGTGGAAGCCCTTATGCCACAAGTGACACATTTCGAGGTGAAGGTTTAACCTCGCTCAAGATCACCTTTGCAGATAGCCGATAAGGCCAACCTGTGAACTAGTAGGTGAAAATCGACCAAAATGTCTTTCTCAAGATGGACAAATCAGGTGAAACTCATACTGCTCTCCCTAATTTGCGCTCTGAAAATTTGGATCTCTGGAAACGAAATTGCGTAGTTAACGAGAAAGCGGTCTCCTTTCTTAGCGACAAAAGAATTAATGATACTTCTATGCACCTGAGTAAGACTCGTGAGCGTAGTGCACAGTTCCAGTTTAAAATTAAAGCGGCAGGACGGCATGCGTCAAATTTTTAGTGCGTGATTAGCTATATAACATTAAATAAACAGTTCACTCCAAACGCTGAACAATTGTAAACTGTTTGCCATCAAACAGAACTGGACGCAAAAAATAAGAGGTCTTTTAACAGCCAAAGAGCGCCTTGAACGACGAGCAAAGTGGATTCAGGAAAATTCCACCTGTTCTGCTATTCCTTCCCGTCTGTGAGGGAAATCACAATGTGCCGTCTCCTAGTCGAGAAGACATTCAAGTCGTCTGGGAATAAGTATAACAGAAAATGAGTTCGCTAATTAGTTCTAAAGGGGCCAGTAAAAATCAACAACTTTCGTAGAAGATGTTCACTTCTACGCATCAACATCTAGCTCATATATTTACTACCTTCCTAAATGGAGAACAAGCAATTCCGCAGTGGTTAGTGGAAGGACGAACCGCATTGATCCCTAAGAGCAGAGATTTTTTAAGTCTAAAGAAATACCGGCTCATAGCTTGTTTAAATACCAGCTACAAGCTGTTTACTGGAATCCACAAAAAAAGGATATTAATATTTTTCTAGCCGCTATGGAGTGAAAGACTTGAACTTGGGTGCAAAAGGGGACTGGCTGGTTGCAAAACGCATTCAATAGCACGAACCTTAAACTACTTTTTAAGCTCCTCCAGTGACTTTTGGCCGTTCATATACTACTCTCCACGTTTGTTGTAGTAAAATGGAACGTCGATGAGTTGAAGCAACTTGACCGAAGCTCACGCAATATGATGGAAATCCATCGAAGTCATTATCCTTGACCTTCCGTACCTCGTATATAACTTTGCCGAGAAAAAGGGGGGTAGAGGTTTGTTAAGCCTAAAGTCCGGAAACCCTACGGAAACCCTACGACATTCCCTCCCATCTTCTGACTCTATCTTTCGTTTATTCACATAACTTCGTTGCCACCTCCTTCACACCTCTAGCGACTTCCCTCGACTCCAACGCCTCTTAAAACTTCCCTCTCGCAGTTTATAAATATCTACAAAGTATGCGTGCTATGTGGAATTGAAAAATACCTAGATTGTTAACATTGATTTTTATGCGCACTATCCGGTGTCTGGTTAAAATAAAATCCTTACTTCTAGTGGTAGAGAATCCTTCAAGTGTCCGAAAGCCTGGGTAGTTACTCTACTGAATTGGAAACCTCGAAGAGCTTCGCAGGGAAATCAGAAACTGGTTCAGACGTGCCATTACTGGAAAAAATGAGGAATTGTAGACCTCGTTTATGACGATAAGGGATGAATATGTAAGGTGAAGCAAAAAAACTGGGCCAACTTTGCGCAGACATCGAAGAAGGAGCAGAGGCGGCCAGACTGGATAACCTGCTTTCTCGAAATTCGGATGCTATTCTCGGCAATCTGAAATTGCTCGGCAGGGGATTCTGAAATTCTGACAGGGATACCTTGGTTGAAAAATCTGTTTTTATACATTCACTGAGGTGTAAAGACTGCTGCGTAAAAATTCGGGGTTTTCAACGACTATAATAATGCTTAAAATTGCAAAATAATTTTGGTTTAAAATATTTGCAATGTTCCGGTGCTTCCTCATATTTCACAATAACTTCTCAGTAAAGAAGTAAAGATTTGGGTTTAGTAAGAGTTATAATGTTTTGAATATTGTATGATACTTTTATGATAAGAAAAATGATCGAAAAATGTTAGTTTTTTCCACTGTAGCTACAATGATTGTAGAAATGTAGAGTGAGAATGCACATGTATACGGTTTTCTGTGATTTCTAACATTGCAAATCAGTAAATTTGAATGATGATCATGATTTTAAATAGTATAAAATAATCTAGCAATAAACAAATGTGTCGAATATGGATGTTTTTCCACTTTAGCTACAGTTGGAGTACGGTACAGATGGATTGCAGATTTTTCACTATTCAAATTAAATTCAATATTATACAATAATTTAACAATAAAAAATTCGTCAAAAACTGCTATATTCTTCACTTTAGCTACGTTTAAAGACTGTAAATCAAGTATGTACATTTTTACTTCTCTTATAATTATTAGAATCACAAAATAATATCGTAATAAACAAATATGTCGGGGAATCTTGTTCCTTTATATTTTTGTTAGGGTTTATCGAATACAATATAGGCATTATGATTTTTCACAAGTTCAATAATATTAAATACAGTTTTGTGCAGCTTTATTTAGCTACTGTTACAATAATCTTAATTTTTTGTTCTCTCGTTAAACCGAGTATTTGTACATATGACAGAAGTTTACAGAAATGATGACATGATGAAAGAAAATGTAGTCAATGTGATAAACAGATTAGATGCTTAAATAAGTCTGAAGGTTCTATGAGTAATAAGTGTCACAGATATGAAACATTAAATTCCACAAAATTTAACAGTCGCTAATCACGATGTACTTCATAAATTAGTTTTACATTATCTGTCGATGCAAGTACTCCTATCTTGAAATAATGAAGATCGTCATTCCACTACTTGCCTACATTGTTTTCGTTAATGGTACAAGTAAGTTTACCTAATTAATATAATATTAAATGTGTGTATTATTCATAATAATGTAAAAACTAGAAAATAAAAAATAGATATCTTTGCATACAATCTTTATAAGTAACAAGAATCTTAATCTTATATTTGAATTTCGAATATACAATACAAAATTCCAGAAATTGAAGAAGGAAATTTCTTGTATTATGATATTGAAGTTTATAAAATTTGTTCAAATTTTTTTAGCAATATCGATCATTTAGAAAATTGATGTTAAAATTGTATATGGCGTAACTCCAATACTTCGAAAATTTTGAAAAATACTTTGGTCACCAAATGTCTGATTTAGCACTACGAAGCCGGTCACATGTTTAAGCGCACGTGTTTTTTTGACATTAGAAATATTTATAATTATCTTTGAACATTTTTAGCATTTTGAACCCATTCGAATTAATCTGAAACAAATCGAAGCAAGTATGCAATACGCATAAGCCCTTCTCAATCCATGTTTCAACCTCAAATTAAATCTAAATACAATTCTCCAACCCAAGTTCAATCCGAATTTATCCAAGGCTGCGATCCTTCTGAATTTATGGAAATTATGAAACTCAACCAGAATTAACCCGACTGACTCCGAAATTAGTCTGAGTGAATAAGTAAAGGTTGGAAATCTTATAGAGTTGAGTGCCGCTTTTTTCGAAATAAGTTTTTTTTCATGAAATTCGTTTCTAGACTTAGGTCACTACTAACGTATTTGGGAAGTCGCAAATCGACGAAAAAATTTCTGCCATTAATTTTTGATGTTTGTCGAGTAAGTATTTGTGACAGTTTATGAGATACCTTAAAATTTTGATGAAAATAATTTATTTCTATCGAATACAAATTTAATGATAGAGCGCTCTTTTCTAACAAGTTATTTACGCACCTTATCTTTTTAACTTCGCTTTTTCCACTTAAAAAATAATCTCTACAATGCTCATGTACTCACAAAAACATTACGAAATTCGATGACTCACAATAGCAAGTATCTGAAAAATGTTACATTTACCATTTCAGAAAGTTGGAATAATTCAAAACCATATTCGCTTAACTAAATATTGGTTATTATTTCCTTATTTTTTCTCATGAAAAAATACACGGCTCTTCTTTGGACTGATAATTATAATAATGAAAATCATAACTCTTTCGAAAATAGATTTCATTCTAATCATTAGTGGAGATTTTTTTTTCCCGCAGAGATTTTATTTGATTTTTGAAGGCCAATAAGATAATTAAGTCCTTCTGTATTATCTTAAGGCAATTAGCCTATTATTTTTTTATTACAAACAATAAACCAATTGTTTACCTATTCTATACTATTTATATTTAATGAATGTTACAATATATTAGTATAAAATAATTAGAAGGCACCACAGGACCACAGTACCTGTAACTGTAACTAATCTTAATTATTAGGATTCTAACCCATTTCGTTTATTCTGGTAGAAAATTTCATTGAAATATTTTATTCCAAATGAAGTTTTTTTTTTTGTTAAAAAAACTCATTTTTTCCTAATATTTGTTAATCACATTTATTATCCTTTTGGAACTCACGTTTGTGATAATTCTATCCTTTGACTGAAGGAACTATGCATTTTCAAACCACAATTTTTATTTATCAATTTAGCAAACCTTTCAATATGCGTATCAAGTAATTTACGACCTTCTCCATCAGTAAATAATATATTTCCTTCTTTTGAGTTCAAAAGTATTTTTATTTGTTATTCTAACGACAATTCAAAAAATATTTAACAAAATTTCAAAGTAAGATATACACTTTTTTGTTGATAATTTACAATTGCAAATTTATTAATTGAAGGATATCTTCTACAAGGCTATTATGATTTTTCATTTCAACCTTCAAAATGTAAAGAAAACAATGCATGCATCAAAATATTTTTTTACCATTTTTAAAGGCCAATACGACAAATGTTTCTGCCCTTTGTCGAATCTCGCGCTTGATGAAGTCTTCTCAGTCTCCCCTAGACTTTAGACTTAATAAAATATATATAAATTAAACAAATATTAATTACACTTAATATTATATTGAAATAACTAAAATTTGATAAGTGGGACGATGGTCGTGGGGGCTAAAGCGCAGGCTTTGGACCCACTCTGTCGGCTTGTGGGTTCGATTCCCGCCTC
>JAAAKG020141097.1:0-11946 GCA_010014905.2 Druon quercuslanigerum
TTTAATGTGTAGACTTTTCATGTGTAGACTTTAATGTGTAGACTTTAATGTGTAGAGTTTAATGTGTAGACTTTAATTTGTAGAATTTAATGTGTAGAGTTGACCACCATCATTTAAACTCTACATACAATGTGTAGAGTTGCACAATGTGTAGATTCGATATGTGTAGTAATGATACCCAGCCCTTATTTTTACACGAAGCGCCACATCAAGTTGAAAAATTACGATAATGAATAATGATAAATAACGTCATTCAATAAAAATTTCTCAAATACTTAAACATATCAAAGAAAGAACGCTTTGTGTCCATAAATATTGGTCATTAAGCTTCAAGCTTTGATTCTAATGTGTAAATATGTTTTATTAAGATTCGCACTCACTAATTAATTAATTACGAAATTGCAATAAAACTTTGTCCAAAAATATAGTATCCGAATTAAATCTGATACTAAAAAAAAATAATTAACATTTTTTTCCAGTTTTTCAGTTAATTAAGATTATCTACTGTAAACCATTATCTGCCGTATATTGAGTTCCGCTAGATTTTTATTTGTTATAAAAACCATTGCCGTAATATTTTTTTTATAATTATAGTAAGATATAATTCGAAGGGCACAGAATATTGAATATTTGTATAAAGCTAGTTTTTGATAATCTTTATGTTTTCAGGCATTCTATATATTTTAATGAATATTTATTCGAAAATATTGGATTCCATTGCCGAAATTGTATATATCATGTACAGGACATTGTGTGGACATTGTACAAGGCGAAAATTGCGATATCCTTGGATTATTCTATGGATATCCCTGGAGATTTTAGGGACATTTTCCGCCGAGATAATGTATAGGGATATGCAGAAGATACTAATTTCACACTTGGGTTAAGCCGATGCTTATTCAAGGTAAACAATGTTTACAGAGTTTGTTACATAATTGCAATTTTCTATGAAAAATAAGGAAAATATGGAAACGAAACAAATTTTTTAATAAATACCAGAACTTCATTGAAAAATAGCACATTAAGACCCTGACTTCATTTTTTTTAAACAATCAGAAGTTAATGTTTTCACATGACGATAAGCAACATCACGTACACAATCTCAAAATATGACCTTCTTATTATTTTAATAGAGTTAAAAATTTAACACCATCGATTTTTTTTCAAGCTTGCATCCAATAATTAAATTATTAATTCTCTATTAATCTTATCTCTAAAGTTTCATCTGTTAAAAATTAAATAATTCAATCAGTACGAAAATCTTTAGCTGAAACATCAGTTATTTTTCGAAGTAAGGCTGATGAAATAGTTAAATGGTCATCAGTCCAACACTCCCAATTTGATTACTTATTCCAAATAACTAATTCTTTTAAGTTATTATTTCTGCACAACTAATTGGACCGCTGGCGATCAAAATAACTTTGTTAGTTTACGAAATAATCAAGAAAATGTTACTTCTTCTGAAATCGTAAAATAAGAATTTTTTGTGTTTAGCTCGCCATTAGTTCTTCATTAATAGGAATTTTGCAATAAAAATTTTAGAAAATATGCACCATCATATAACGAAACTAACGATATATATAGAATTCGAATTAAATTTCACTAAAAATTTACAGTGATTTTTATTCTTCTCGTGGCGTAAAATAGATATTGAAAGTTTCAAACGCTTCGGGAGTCAAACGAATTTTCAGAAAATTAAAATTAGTCACCTAAATGTCACCTAATTAAATTAGTCACCTAAACTTTTGTTTGAATTCAAGGAAGTTTTTTTGAAAAATATCAGTCAATTATGTTTTATATTCCTGTACCAGTGCTAGGTCGTCCTTCAATATCAACGCCTGTATAACAGCGGACGATTGAAAGGTCAAGCCGGCCACCAAAATAATAATGAACACATTATAATTTACATTTGTTTATGATTTTTTAATAACAAATTATAAAAATTAAAACTTATATAATATTTATATAATAACTTGTGCAATTTCTTTATAAATAATTTAATCATTTTCATCACCGTATTCAGTGTTGTCTTCGGGAGAATTATTTTGAGTGAATTGCGAAAACTAATTTTCAAAGAATTCTTTTCCAGGGGCGCTTAGAAAATTAAAAAGACATTTCACATCTTTTATTTTAGCCGATTTTAGTCCGATTCGAGGTGGACAACTTCTTGGATGATCTTTTAGTTTAAGATTAGTAGTAAACAACAAAGTGGTTACCTTCTCCAATTTATAATTATCATAAACGTCTACTTTTCCGCCGGGGGAAAAATATAAAATAAAAGCTTTACTAATTTGAAAATTTTTCGGTTTGCGGATTTTGCCCTTGAAACTTTTTTCAAAATCCTGCAAAAAATCTTAACATTTCGTAATCACAGTAAATGGAGGGGAACGAGCGTTTTGAATCAATTCCATATATTCATCCGGCGTTTCAAGGCGCTCTAATTCCATTGGAAATAGGAGTGTCCACAATTTAAAAATATATACTTAATTTCAATTTGCAAATGAATAGACAATAGAAGCAAAAAATTAAATACAGTATAATTTTTATTTTGTCCGGGGCATCCATCTGAAAACAGAGTTATAGAGCTGAATTTTACTTTATCAAATTCCATCATTATTCCGTACTGAATAAAATTGCATACAGTGTTTGCTTCTTTTTTTAATATCCCTTCAAGAAAAGGAAACATGTAGCTTGTGCCCGTGTTGTGTATGTGCATATTAACTAAAAAAAGCCATACTAAACGATTGTAAAATTGTTCGGATACCGGTTAATTAGGTCAGGGTAAGTATTTGCTTCTTCAGTGAAAAATAACTTTAAACACTTTCTTTGTGTTTAATTAAGTCTTCACTTGTCACTTCTTTTATCTCACATTTATAGCAAGTATTGCATACATCAGTTCGAGGAAGTTTGAGAGTGAAGCCGACATTATAGCTAAAATATTTAAAATAGATAGTTGTACTTATTGTTAATTTATGCCCGGTTTTTTCTAAGTAATATTTTTCGAATACTTTGTACAAAGTTTTGAGATCCAACTATGGGGTTTCAAAATATTTAAGGTTCGTAGATTGAAGTTTATAATGAGAAGAGCGATGTGGAATTGATTCACTCTTCAATCATCTTTTTCATACCTTCCGATAATTTAAGATGGTTTTCACGTCGCCCATCTGCTAAATTTTTCAAAGGCTGCGAATTTAAAATCTATTTTTGGACAGTTTCTATTCTCTTTTTACCTAAAAAAAGAAATCCGAGCAAAAATTTTTTACAAATTGGAATGTTTTCTTCATCAGCAGGAAATAAGTGCACCCAGTTAATTAATCGATGTTTTGTTTCCGCTATCGTTTCAACGGGATCTCTACATTTTAACATTCCGCGGAGTATCAAATTTTGCTGATGATAATCTCCGAGGTCCCAAAACGGTTTGTGAAGTTTTTCTTGATAAGCAATTGGAACTTTTTCAAAATATTTTTCTCGGCAGCAAGCTTCAGGAATTTTGAAAATTCTCTCTGGGATTTTTTTTCTTTTACACGCTCCCTTATAGTTTTAGTTTATGTATTCCTTTCCCTATAAGATAACACATAAGTTTTGTAAACTTTTTTAATAAAAGAAACGTCTATTCATTGAATGCCCTCCATTAATTTTGTAATAATTTGATACTAAAAACTTTTTACATTTTCAATAGTAGAATTAAATGTGAAAAATTACATTAGACTATTTGAACTAATTTTAAAATATAAGATTTTTCAAAAAATACCTATTAAGGAATCACATATCAAATACTTTTAAGTAGCACCTTATGTCAGGAACATTTTTTCTTATTCTTTAACTAATTTTCTTTACACCTATTTCTTTTCCTGCCTCGACCCATATTTAGGTTCTTTTTATTTTAAGCAAAGTTAAACTATGCATTATGTTCTTTAGAAGAAAATCAAAATAAACACATGCTCTTTTGTTTTGGTGGCCGGCTTGACCTTTTTAAATTTTTAGTGACAATTAATTGAAATTCTATAAATAACGTTAGTTTCTTTATATGATGGTGCATATTTTCTAAAATTTAAGTTGCAAAATTCCTATTAATGTAGAACTTATGGCGGGTTAAACACAAAAAATTCGTATTTTGCGATTGCACAAAAAGTAACATTTTCTTGATTATTTCGAAAACTAATATAGTTATCAAATTTATTTATAGAGCTAAGAATATGCACAATAAAATTTTCTATTGGCATATGTTATTAAAAAATTAAAAATTGACATAAAAAAAAATATGACCCAGGGGCCAAGTTAAACGACGGCGTTTCGAGCGTATCCCCTTTTGATCGGCAGCGGTTCAATTGAGCGCTCCGATTCCAGAACGGGACATAACTCGGTAAAGTTGGAGGGAGGTTGGCCCCTGGCAACTAAAAATTGAAATTTGAAATTTTCATTTTTGAAGAATGTATTCCTATAGGAAATTAGATGGCGCATCTTTTTTCTCTAGAAAAAAAGTTTTATCTTTTATAGTTTTCAAAATAACCATGATAATGATGTTTTTTTATGAAGACGATTTGTAATTAATTTTTGGTCTCTCGCTCGTCGTCACATCTACAGTTTCTAAAATTTTTTTATGAAATTTAGAGACAATACTCTTAAAGTATCCTTAGAACGATGATATAAGATAAAAGTGTATATCATTATTTACAACAAAATGAAAAATTGTTTTCTAGGCTATTCCGAATTTAAATCCTTATAATCTTCCATCGCTTCGTTTATCTAGCGAAGTTTGAGCAAATATAAGCTTTCTGTGAAGAAGTTGTTCAGAAAACTATAAGGTAGTTTTCTGTGAAAAACTTTTATCAAAAAACTGAATAGGTAAAAAACTGCGAATGCAAAACTTGGAACGCGCGATCTAAGCTCTTGTAGGTGACAGGCATAAGGGCGGACTCAAATATAGGTACACAGGTGAATGATGCGAAAGTTCAGAATAATATGAAAATTATCGAATTATGATATATTCAAAGAGTTTGAATACTTTTATAACGCACGAATGAACAAGTTATATAATAATATAATAATAAAAATTAAATAATAAAATATAATGAACAAGTTATATAAATTAAATTACATTTTTCAAATCACGGCTATGTCCACTTTTCCACCCATAAATTCTAAAAAAAATTCTTTATAATTTCTATACAATACATTTCCAGATTATATCAAATTCATTCTACAAGAATAATTCTACAGAAGTTATTCAATTTATTCAATTTGTTTTCCAATAGTAAAACCAAGGAAGAATTGTTCACACATTGCACTTACGTTATTTCTGCATTTTTTCCTAACATTTTTCGACCAGTTATCTTCACATCTAGTGCGTTTTGTAGCACGAAGATTACCCTGTGATTCTTTTACATTTCGAAAAAAGAGATAATTCCTTTCACTATGAATTTCACAAAATATTATTCAACTTGCGGAACGATGTGAATATTGTGGTATCAAAAAGCACAATGATCTATTTAATTCTACCGAAACTGCAAGTATTATATGATGTTAGAAGAGCTAAAACGACATTTGAAGGTCATCTAATATAACTGTAGGTATTTCTTCGTTTATATTTTTATTCGTTAGCTAGCTGCATTGCGAGTGGTTCCGTGCGTCTAATAGACATTGATTGTTAAGAATCGCGCGCTCCAAGTTTTACATTCGCAATTATTTACCTATTCATTTTTTTGAGAAAAGGTTTTCACAGAAAACTACATTAGAGTTTTCTCAACA
Source organism: Druon quercuslanigerum (assembly GCA_010014905.2). Lineage (NCBI taxonomy): Eukaryota > Metazoa > Arthropoda > Insecta > Hymenoptera > Cynipidae > Druon > Druon quercuslanigerum. The sequence goes on from JAAAKG020141097.1 coordinate 5,749, forward strand.
ATTTCTGTACAGAAAGTTGATATTTGCTCAGATTTCGCTTGATAAACGAAGCGATTGAAAATTATTTTGAAAACTCTAAGAGATTAAACTTTTTTTCTAGAGAAAAAAAGATGCGCCATCTGATTTCCTATAAGAATGCATTCTTCGAAAATCAAAATTTCAAATTTCGATTTTTAGTTGCCAGGGGCCAACCTTCCTCCAACTTTACCGAGTTATGTCCCGTTCTGGAATCGGGGTGGTCAATTGATCAGTTCACTTAGTCGATTCACAAAAAACTCAATGCGCACGCGTGACCCAGCGTTTTAAAGAAACGGAGAAGCGTCCAGTTCGCAATCTTGCTGAGTACATTTGTGTCTGTGTGTTTTTTAGTGTAAACAGTGAAATAAAAAGAAGTATTGTGTCAGGTTTTAATTAAAATAAATTTAAGTGCAAGACTTAGAAAAGTGCCAGTTTTTTGTATTTTCGGCGAGATGACGAAGGGCCAAGCTAAAATTTATAGTACTGTGTACATTTATAGATTTATGTCTTATAATTATTTTCAGAAAATTAGTTCACAATTTTACTCATTTTAGACTGTTTCAACGTACTGCTTTTTCATACTGTAAAGCAGTATTGCCAGATGATGTCAATAACTTTTTGCGTTGTATGCATGCGTGTCTATTTGAAAACGACTGATATAACAGGCATGCTTGACTAATATATAAATTTTTTTTGTCAGATTTAAGCACTTATAATAATAATATATATATCAGTATGTATATGTATATATGTATATCAGTCATATTTGAGTGAAACGTCATTAGTCCCGCCACCGCGCGAAACCTATCGGAATTCTGTATGCGAAAGTTATTTTTATTTGATTAATTGAATCAGTCATTTTTAACTAATTATAATGGTCTTACTTCTTGCTTCTTTAATTCTTTAGACTTTCAACCTGATTTAGATTTAGAGGTTTAAGGTTTAATTTCATACATATTGAAGATGAAGCTTATTTAAGGCAAATAATTTTCTTTTTACCGATCAATTATTTTTCCACCGTTACATTAAGAAATATATTGAATACTCGAATTAGTAATTTTCGACCAATTTTGAGTGTTTCAATTTTCGCAGATCGAATCTGAAAAGTTTCACTGGTAATTACCTAAATCTTAAGAATTTGATCCAGAGATACAAAAGCCTAACAACTAAAATATACTTCTTTAAACAATCAAGTTGATACTTATTATAATAATAAATGTTAGCGTAATTTGTTTAATTTGAGTACTTGCATAGATAAAAAACTGTTTCTTTTTTAAAATACTGATTAATTTTTGTTCAAACGATGTTTTCAAACATTAAATTCATTATCAACAAAAAAATTTTTATAAAATCATTAATAGCATAATGAATAAATATATTGATCTATATGTTTCCATTATTTTTTTAAAGGTTGTAAAAAGCCGCTTATTTTTCTTAACTTTGTTCAAAAAATTACAAGGCACTATTTTGAATACGAAAACAGACTAGGTCACGTTACCAATATCTTAATATGATCTTCTTATTGTTTCAATAGAGTTAAAAATCTTTCTGCATCGAGTCCTTTTATTAAACTTTTTTATTTTTCAGGTATTCCATGTTTATAACTTTTTCTCTCATTATTATATACAGTTCTAAATAATTATCTTTTTACCAAAACAATTTGTTTTCCACTATTTTATTAGGAAACATTTGACTACTCGAATCAGTAATTTTCTATTAATCTTTAGTTGCTCACTTTTTACTAAACAAATCTGAAAAACTACACAGGTACTTAGATAAATTCTGCAAATTTTGATTCGGAGAGCAAAAAGGCTCAAAAACTGAAATATACTTCTTTATGCCTTTAATTTGATACATATTCTCCTCGTGCCTAACTGAGACAATAGTTTTTAAAAAAATTATTACTCTCTGGTACGAAAGAAAAATGTTTTCCGTTCTGCTACAAGTGTTGCCGCAGCCCCCACCTCTAGCGCGAGTAGGCAATTTATTTTTGTTAAGCGACGTTTATTGGCTGCCCCGGCCTTGCACCGGTGTGTCCCGGGGTTAGTCCAGGTTTCTAACCGAGTGCACTCACGTGCACTCCGAACCGTTCTGCGGTGCTAGGTGATTGGGCGGATCCATCCGGGTGAACCATTCAGAAATCACCAGATTGATGAATGTTGGTAACTCTATGGGTGATTATTTCACCCGTCTAGAAGAGGTAGGTGAATGCAAGTGAGCACAGAAATTGGCAGGAGGAATTAGCGTGAGGTTGAAAAATTGGGCATATTTAAATGAGACTTGTATAAAACCCGTGGAAAAAAATTAAATTAATTGTAAAGAGTCTGAAAAAGAATATGGATATAGAATTCGTACCCGGGAAATACCTCGTTAGATTTGCAGAAAACCAAAATCCCATAATGGCAAATCCTATTATTTTAGCTGGCGTTTCCCTTGGGCCTTCAATTTTCATTGAAATTGCTATCACAAATGCCACTTTTCAACTCATAATTACGATTTTCTTCATCACTTTCTAACATTGTCGTAAAAATTATCGTTTGCGATAATAATTGATTTGGTGCAATTTCAGCAAAAATAATTTTCTTTTGCTGCTTATCCATTATATATTGTTATACATGAACATAACCTGACAATCTTTATATTCGCGCCAAAGCTTTTCACACACACCCGTTCAAAGAATAATCAGTTTGAATAATCAGTTTTTAAATTTGCAGTTCACTTTCGTAAACCACGCCCGTTTTACAGGTTCACCCGACGAGTGCACTTGGTGAGAAACCTGAGTGCTACCCTGTAATCAACTTTTTCCTCTGCGCATCTGCCGAAAGGCGCGGGTCTATTTGAAATCAATAAGCATTATCATCAATAATGATACAAATAAATAGACCCCTCTCTGAGTGTAGTTACTGTACTTGACATAAGAGTGCAGATAAATTTTTTGTACAAAATATTCTAAACGTAAAAATATCAGCCATCAGGAAGGTTCCCGGCCTGTAACTACATACGACTTTTTGGAAAAAATTGTCTGAACGTACAGGTAAGTTCTAAAGGTCTGAATAAAATCTGATTTAAGTAAAATAATCATATATGGGCAATTCCACAGATTTTTTTCATTTCAGTCAAAAAGCTGCGTGACCATGTCATCTAATTATCAGGTGGTAATTACCCGGTTGGTCGACCTTCATGACTTTCTATTAGGAAATCAAAAGTATAGACGATTTTCTTTTAAAAATCGCAATTATTTAAAACAACAATTCATGGAGATAAGTTTGCATTCGATCGGAAAATTTATTTTTGCTTTCAAAAGATCTAGTCTCGATATAGGTAATGTACATATTTCATATATTTCTGAGCGATAGATTCTTTGGTAAAAGTGTGCAAATATGTCAATTTAAAAAAATATAATTCGTTTGTAACTCTGTAAATTGTAAACGGTTTATCCTACAAAAAATCTTGCGAAGGCAAAAAGTTTTATTTTTTCTCAGAGATGGTAAAAATTGTTTTATAAAAACTTTTCGTTAATAATGAATGAAATTCCTTTAAAAAATTGCTCAAACAAAAACTGATCAGTATTTCGAAAAAAATAACCAAGAAATTCATGATCAGGGGACTTTTGCTGATATTTTGAATTAAAGGTACCTCGGGGACCTATTAGTTTATACAGAAGTTCTAATGGTGACTTGGTTATTTCAAGAAATATTTATTTGCTATTTATGATGTAGGGCTAAAAACAACTGTGGAATTCAAACTCAACGGACCCAAGTTCCATTCTCACTGGAGAAGGATTTTTTATTAAGTTTTTCTGTTTTAGGTTCATTAAGATTTTAAATTATGTAAAATGTTTACATTAAATATTGATGATAATCAAAATATTAATTATAATTTAAGTGGAAAGAATTCAGTTTTTCATGTGGTAAAATATGTATTACGATTAAAGTAAAAACTGCTTATTGCAGTCACGCATGTTTTAAGCCGATGGAATATGTAATTAAATAAGTGGGGTATTGTCATGCCCATTTATTTCTAACAATGAGTTATTCATTTGACTTAAAATGTATATTTTTTTAAAGAAATGTTTACCTCCGACAAATAGGTCGGACTTTTGAATCAAACTGTATTAACTGAATCCTATTAGATTTTTTTTGACAGAAGCAAATCATTTTTTTGTTTTAAATTTTTGCAAATAATCAGGACTTTCACTTACTTTAGCCAAGAAATATTTCCTTGCGACAACTAAGCTTTTTCAGAGCATGATTATTGCAATTACTACATACTTTTTTTTAAATTAAATCAAACTACTTTTTTTTGCTAAAGCTTCAAATTATATATAAAAAATATTAAAAACCACGTTTGACTTTTTAGGATTTTATTAGAGTAATATAATTCTTCTAACGTTTGAGTACCAATTATACACAGTGTGTATCCAAAATTTAAAAAATTATCCGATGTGTACGAAATTCACAATGAAGAAGTTTTTTAGGCAGCTTATTTTAAATTTAAAATCTCATTGCTCAAAAATGAAATGGCGGTTTCAATCTGAGGTAAAAGAACTCTGAAAAAATATTCCAGTCCGCATATGCTAAAATGCTCAGGCTTCAATATGTATGTGGAGGGTCATTACTTGGTCGTTACATCCCAGCTTTAGTTTGAATGTCATGGAACTCATATCTAACTTAAGATTTACATATTGTAATGCAAACTACTATATTTTTTTAAAAACCTACTATATTCTATTAAATAAAGAACAATTAAGAATTAGGTAAATATCATTTTTAATAATTTGCTTATTACTGTTTGCTTCGAGCATCTAGCTAAATTGTGTTTTCAGTTAAATCGACCGCTTATGTGAAGGTTCTAATTACATTATCCAGACCGCTTCAATAAGATCCATGCTTTGCGCAAATTTTATACAGAATTTTGTGAAGGGTTATTTGGCAATAATTCCTGTTTTCAAGAAATACTACATTCTTTTATTATTTCATTATCAGTTCAGAATTCTTGATAACAGTACCTATTCCGTTAGGCTTTTTTAAAATTCTATAGTAATTAAAGAACATGATTGAATATCCCGATAAGTTTGTTAACTTTATAAATGTCCATCAAACTTTTAGTGAAGCATTAATGCCTTACTGTATAATTTCATCGGATCGTACAAAATTTCAAGGATACAGAAGGCAAACATCCTAGGTGTTGATATACTCATCTACTGCTTTGATTGTATTATTTACATGTTATGATCAAACGACTAGTAATATATTATCGAGCAGATATGTATAAGATATAATCATATGTTCTCTTCGAAATTCTACAAGAATCAGTTTCATCTATACCTTAAAAGAAAATGTGGTACTTTCTCGGTGCCCTTAGCTTCATCATGATTTTATTCAATTATATTGGTAAATATGTGAATAATTATTATGTTTCAATGATCATCAATGACAGAAGAAATGTATGCAAACATTTTTTTTACTGTTAAAAATATGATGAATACCTCAAAAATAATACTAATACTAATCATTAATTCGCATAATAAATTCACGAAGAGTAGAACTAGAAAATAATGCCGTGCATGTCCAGGTAAAACTCATTATCAATCGGTTCGATAGGTTTGTTTTGTGGGCCTTGACAGAGATAAAAATTTAATTTTTTATAGTTTTTAAAAGTGAAAATTTTACAGTTTTGACTTGTTTTAACTTAAGACCTTCGAAAACCAATTAGTCTGTTTTAAATTTCAGTTACAAACACAACTTCACATGATGGTGTCTTGAATTTCAATTATAAACATAACTTCCTCGACGAATATGTATTGTGAACACTTGGAATATTATTATTGTCATCAATCACTTTTTTATGATTTTAATAATGATTTCGAATCTCTAAATAATACTCGGCATTCAGCACAATATTTAAAATCACAGCTTGCTATCGCGGTTTACTTTGGGAAACACATGCTTGTCATTCTGTTTTACATACTGATGATCGTACGCCCTGAAGTTGTGCTCCTTATTTTTATTGATCCTCTAACGCAAGTCATAGCAAGTGAAAAACCTAGATCGAAATAGCTGCAAAAATTTGATACCCAATGTTTTAGTGTGAGACAGTTTGTTGGATGGAAGCTTCTAATGTGTCCCCTAAGGGTTTACATTTTTCTTGCACCTTCTTCCCTATCCTTTATACACCTCC
>JAAAKG020141098.1:0-11946 GCA_010014905.2 Druon quercuslanigerum
TAATCAGCGCATCAAAATACGTAAGTATACGTAGTTTCAAGAAAATCGTCGGTGGGTGCTATTCGGAAGTCCACCCACTTATCGAAAATAATTGGTAGGTCCAACCAATCATCATTCTCTCTACCACAAAACAATTTAATATCACTTTTGTGACGTTAATAATTAGTCATTCTGACATCAAACGAGCGAAAGACATTATGTCATATTTTTAAAAGTGATAAAAAATACTTTTATTTCTGTAAGGAATTAAAGTATCCTCTAATTTTAAAGATTTTTTTTAAATCATTAGCATAATTTCCTCAAATTTATCGGATTTAAAAATGGATGCATTGGAATTTCGGATTATCGGGATTGATCCGGATTAATTTTGAAACAATTAGCAGTGAGTAAAACTGTACACTTTTTTTTAGATTGGGAATACATATTTAAAAATAATTTAGGGAACGATCGAGAAAAAACTAAAAATAGAATTCTCGAATTACAAAATTCCCGAATATTCAAATTCCCATTAAAAATAGCCGAATTATAAAATGTCCGAACTAGAAGATTGGTAAATTATAACTTTGCTTAATTTAAATACTTGGAATTGTTTTTCTTAAATATTCGTTAAAAATCAAATAATTAGATATTTTTATCAAAGAATTTTTTTTAAATGTAAAAGCATTTAAATTAATGTTCGAATTAAGAATAGCTAGTTTAAAAAATATATATTTCAGAACTAAAAGTTTTGTCATAAAATGTGCACAGTATTAAAAAAAAGAAAATTTTCTCAAAAATCGAACACTTAATTTTAAAAAATTAAAATTTAATATTTAAGACAAATCAGTGATGAACTGAATCCTACAAGTTTTGATTGAAAAATTTTATGTTTGGTTAAAATTTCGGGGAAAAAATTTCCATTTTTCTTGGTGACACGTCTTTTAAAATTTTTTTTTATACAATTTTTATACATTTATTGTTATTTTAGATTCAAACAGTAATTTAAAAAAAAACTGTCACCATAAAAATTCTTTTTTAAAAATATTCTGTTATTGTATAAAGAAATAATATATTTTTTAAAACGTGTTAATTAATCTTTAAAAAAATAACAGTGTCTAATTACTTAGCAATATTTAACAGTTTGTACAAAATGGACAATTATAAATCAAATATTTCAAACTAACCAATTTAAAACTCTATTGTTTCAAATAAAAAGCCTTTAATCGTTAAAATTTCAGAGTGCTAAACTTAAAAAATAACTTAAATCCTAATTTAAAACATGTTTGGTTTTAAACAAAATTTAAAATCGCCAAATTTGTTTAACTTTTCAATTTAGAAATGTTGCAAATTTCAAATTTTCTAGTTTAACGGAATTTAATTTAAAATTAGCTAATTAAATAGAACTCACAACTTCTTTTTTCCAAATTCCGAGTTTATAAAAAGAAACTTATCCAGAAAAATTCAGAAAAAAAAGAACAAGAAATATCTCTAGATTGACTTTCTATGCTGGAGTTAGTAGACAAATTTATTGCCTTCACCAAGTTTTGGTTTGTAAATTTGAAACATTTCTCAGATTCTGATTGGCTGATAAATCGACGAATTTTTATCTCAACACACGTTTTTATCATTGAACCATATAATTTAATAATAATAATAATAATAATAATAACTTAACATACTATAACCATCTTAAGCCTGTGACAACATTTTAATACTTAACATCATATATTTCATGCACACGAAAATTATGAATTTAACTTTCCACCCCGGATGACGAACAGCGAGAAAAAAGTTACTTTTTTTGTTCAAAATAACGTACAGTCCACAAAAATTGACAGAGTTTGATGCAGAAAATTTTTTGTAAAACCTGACGAATTTTCAAAGAAAGTTTTCGAGTCTGTTTTTTGATATAGTTTTTCAATTTTTTATGAATTAACAAATGTGCCAAAAGATAGCACAATTCGTAATTTTTTAAATAAATTTTATGATTTTTTTAAACACATATAAGAAAAATGTCATTATTTGGGAATTAGTCAACGGAAAAATACGTCTTTTTTAATTCCAGTCCGTTTAATTGGGAACTTCATAATAATTTTAGTAACATTCATAATTAGTTGATCTATTTTATGCTCTTTTGATCCAACTACCACTACTACTATTTATAATAAATATAATAATAATACATAATATATAAATAAAAAATTAAAACTAATTTATAATAATAATCTTTAATTAACAAATAATATTGGGCAAAAAATGTTGTATTTCACTGTTCCAAAAATATTTCTCATAGACAAAAGTTTCAGAAAAAGGTATTTCTACCTGATTCTGAAGCTGCCTTGTTAAAAGAATTCAAGCAACAAAAATATAAAACTAAAATGACTGATATTGGCAAAAGAAAATTTTTTTCTCGAAAAATATCCGAATAATTCATTTGATTACTGCTTGAGAAGACATACATTTTACTTAGCTAATTATGAATTTTGCTGAAATTTTAATGACGTTCGCAATTTTAAAAGACTGACATCGAAAGAAACTAATTTTTATGTCGACAAATCTCTTAATAATGCACTTGTTTATTAAATATTTTAAAAATATAAATAATAATAATCCTAAGGGCATTTCGTTACATTATAGTATTTTTGCCATATAAATTTCATGCAATATAACTTTAAAAAAACGTAAAATTACAAAAAATCACAGAAAAATCAGTTTTAACTAATAATTTGTTAGCAACACTTTTTTTTTATTGTACCATATGGTAAAATATCTTAATCCAATGTGAATTTACGAAACGTAGATGGTTACAACAATTTTCCTATCACTTACGAGTACCGAGAACGTCAAATAGAATAAATTCCCATTCTTGTTGCAATATTTTTATATTTATAAAAAAAATAAAAAAATAAATCGAAAATTAGGCTCAACAGCTATTTTTGAAATTTTATCAGCTTATTTTTTTATATTTTTTTCGTAACAATCTGTCATCTGGGCGCTGTACGTTATTTTGAACCAAAAAATTAATTTTTTCTCAGTGTGTTCTTATTTCTGTAGTTTATTAAAAAGAGCATTAAATAATAAAAAAATAAATGGAGAACGATTTTTTTTGGAATCCTTAAGCACAAAATAACGAATGTACATTTTTCTTCATTTACTGAAATATTACATTTCGACAAAAAAATATGTATTAATTTTCTTCATTAAAGGTTATTCACTTGCATACACTTAAAAAAAATTGCAAACAACACAGAAAAAATTAAAAATCTCAAGTGTATGTCGCTGAACTTGAAAATACCAGGAGATTATGCAACAACTATTAGCGTGAACTGTACGACCATTGCAGTCAAATAACAAACATTAACACCAACCTATTTTAATCGATCACCCCACAAGTACACACGCTTAAATAATCGGATGACATTCGCGTCACTCGGTGGCTCACAGCGAGTTCGGTACTCGTACTCGTTCGTACGTAGTTTCGTCGAGTTGCCGCTTCACCTGCCACATTTTGACGCATTAATTCGCCACACAACACATTCAGATTAAATACGCATATTTCAACAAAATTTCATTTTCATGCTACGTCCACTCCATTTCTGAACACGTGACAAATTGCCTATTTCATTTCAAAGCTTTATTATCCAATTCCACTCCAGCTAATTCCATTATTATAAAGGCATTCAAGGACCAACCTCAATATACTCAAATCATTTTATGAACATTTTTTTTGCATTTTGCAAGGGAGTTTCGCAGAGGTTAATTATCCAGATTTTTAGCGCACACCATATTGCATATATATGCCGAGATACTTGCGGGGAAAATAAAGAAAGCGGTTGTCCTTGAGTAACTCCGTGTCATCAGAGTGCACAAGACTATTGCCGGACGTGATATTAAATCCATAGCAGACTGTAGCCATCTATCTCACCTTCGTTAAAACGTGATTACAACTGAAACGTTAACGCGAGGGGCTACTCACTAAGAAATCTTAGAATTCCTGCGCGGGAAATCTTAAGAGAATTCTTGGAGGAATTCTTGGAAATCTTTTAGAAATATAGCATTCGTGAGAAATCTTGGAAATCTTCGGCCAAGTGCAAACAGAGGTGAGGTGGTGTGAAGCATTCCGACATACGCTCCTATGCGTGGAACGAATAGCTGACGAAATCCGAAGCCGCCGAGTTTAGCCGAGTCTGTAGAATCGCGCGTGAATTCTCATCGCGAGCACGGTTGGCAATCTCGGAACTCCCGGAAATACAAATGAAATCTTGGAAATCTCTCTAAGAATTTAACACAGATGGCCGAATTCACAGTTTTAAGATATCCATATTTCATAGTGAGTATCATCGTTCTTAATCCCTTAACAACGTGAAAAATCGTTGAAGTTCTTAAAAGTTTGTAAAATGCATCTAAAACGCTCAGATTATTTGTAAAATTATACGTCGTAATTTATTCAAACTCAGAAATATTTTTAAAAAATTTGAACTATTAATAATAGAAAATCAATTTCAATGCGAAAGCCTACCCCAATTTTTATTTAAATACAACTTCACTACTTGTAAACTATGGTTAAGACCATAGTGAATATGGTCACCCTGATTTTTTATTTAGAAATGCAATTGAATTCAATTAAAAAAATGAGTATAAATTTTAAAAAATTTCATGTAAGGGGCTTCAAAATGTCCATATCATCTTTTACATACCAATACGATCACCAAGTTGTATTTTGAAATAGAATATAATTCACTGTATAAGTCGTACGTACCTGAAACAAAAAATAAATATACACGTGAGTATTTAGTACAATAATATTTAAGAAAGGAATCTAAGTTTAGGAGTTAAAACTCAGACAGATTTCGAGATTTCAATTATGGAAAATTTTGATTTTTTCTAGGTTTTTAAAAAAAATAAACTGATGTTAGGTATTTTTCCACGCTAGATTTATTATGTACTATAGAGTGGTCCCTCCTACCTTAAGTTCTGCAGTTTTTAAATGTTATAAAAATTTCGATTTAGAACCTTCGAATCTTAAAATTTTTTAATTTGTCAGTTTAGATGATTAAATCTGAAATCTGAAAAATTCTGAAGAATCTTATGCCATTCCAAATAAAAAACAATAAATGTTTAAAACTTTTAAGGCTTTAATTATAAAAATTTCAACTTTAGAAGCATTCAGTTATAAATCTCCCGAAAATGGAAATTCTAAAAACTAATAACACAAACCACAATAAGGTTTAAAATTTACAAATTTCACAACTAACTTCAGCTTTCGAATTTTTTTAATTCAACCAACGAACTTTTATTTACAACCATAAACCAGTTTATCTGTTTCACCTACGACTCTTATTTAGTGCTCGTATACTGACTTTTATTTGATCTGACCGACTTCATGGTCAGTGAAATGTATTTTAAAGCGCATGTCGAGAAAAAAGCTTTGCATGGTTCGTTATTTCTTACAAATATTTATAGAATACACAACAACATTGTTAATGCAACACAAAAATGGAATGAATTTGTTTTAAATACCTGCTTGAAAAATTATTTGAAACACCTTTTTTCACGAGAATGCGCAGAAATTTATTTTAAGACATATATGCATGCATTTCCTTCGAAGAAGCTTTATAAAGTTGTGAAATTTTTGAATCTATAATTGGTGAAAAAATAGTAAAATGAGGAAATGGTGACAAGAAACATGAGCGTTTATATAATTTCAATCTAAGATTAAAGAATGCTTTAATTGTAAAATGAAGAAAAGAATATTTTTATCTGACTAGAACATTATGCACCCTATGGTCGTACTAATTACCCTTATTCAGATAAGAAAGTTCGTTTCCTTTTCCAGGAAAATAATAGCAAACATTGTTTTTACAGATTTTACACAACATCGTATATTATTTTTGAACGCTGTATAAGATTTAAAGAAGATTCTCTAATTATAGCGAAAAAATACAGTATATTCAATATGAGTAACACAGTTTTTTAAAATTTTTGTACAGATCTTTAAAATTAGTAGATTAGCTTTATCAGTTAAAAAATGTGTCTAGCCTCACGTGACATAATCCGATGCCGTACTTTCAACATTTTTTCAGTATTTGAAAAACATTAAAAACACATTGTCAAGATCCTTTCGGTAAAATGAAATTTAACTGTTTTAATTTGATTCGAATTTTGTATAAAGTTTTATTCAAATTTCGAAAGTCATACTTTTTTTAAAGCAAAAATGGCCTTTTTTCAAACCGGCTCAGGCGCTGATTTTAAGTTCAATGAAATAACTTTCAATTGAAAACATGAAACCATAATTAACCAGAAAATAGCAGCCAACACGTTTTATTCAAAGTTAGTTTAGCTCCACCGGAGTTCTGGCTTTATTCAAAAAATTTTATGCTTTAAAACTAATTTTTTTGAAAATCAAAGCTTTCCGCAAACGGTTAATTATTGATGTTTCTATTGAAAATATGAGCCCATTAAGTTAAAGTTTTTCTATATTTTTCCAGATGAGTATTGATTACTGCTTAGAAAGAAAATTGAAAAAATCTGAGATTTACAAGGAATTTACAACAGTAAAACTGCATAAATCTAATTCCAGAATCACTTGAGTATATTGCTTTTCATTTGGAAATCAACGGGCTTTTAATTTAAATTTAAATGATTTAAATTTAAAATTTTAATGATTTAAAGTTTAAATATTTTTCCACAATGCGATAACTATATTTTTATATTTCAGTAAAAGTGTTCATTTTGTACAATAAACGTTTAAAATAGCGTAAATAAATTATTTAAAATTTTTAGTTTTTTCAAGTTTTGCATGTCAAAATAACGAACGTTTAAAAATGTTTTTTTATAAGTTACTTCGTTCACAGGATTCATTAATTAAAGAGTTCATTCAGTAAATTTGTAACAACAGTAAACTTCAAGTCTGCCGTAACAAATTTTCGAACGTCAAAATATAAATTTTTTAGCAATATTCAAAATCGTTATTTTTGATCTTTCATGATTCTAAAAAACCCCGGGAGAAATGGAAAATTGACAGGGTTATTTCATTAAGAACTGATTTAAATACCATTTACCTAACATTTTTCCGTTTATCTATCTAAAAAGTATTAATTGCAGAATTCAAAATTTAAATCTAGCGCTTTCACTATAACCAACATCAACCTAGTCAAAAGCTAATGCCAAATCTTAGAAAAACGAATTTCAAACATTTTTCAACATTTTATTTTAGGATAAAAAATATGGGGGCTAACGCGAAACTTATAGGATAATTATATGAGGGACTAATTTTAAAAATGTGTAAATTATATGTAACATTGAAAACCAGTCTAAAGTATCAATTTAAACTGAAAATTTTCATACTAGAGGATCAATAAGTACCATACAAAGAAACACCTAATTTTTGGTGGTAAAAGAAAACATTAACCTTATGGGTGGGTTGCTAGTTTAAAAAAAAATATACTTGACAATAAAGTTACTTTTTTTTATATCTAATAGAAATTTCATTATTGCTGCATAAGCGCTTGGCTTTGCTAAAATAAAATTCGAAATTAATAAATTATCTTACATTTTTGTCATTTTCATAATGATCATAAACGTGACATTCCTTTCTTAGATTTTTTAAAACTATTTACTTCGCATTCCGCAAAGTAGCGGCAGTGCTTTTAAGATTTTCATGATACACCTATTTTGTATAGAAAAATATTTTTTGATTTTCGAAATGAACTTCACTGGAGAAATAGTTCATAGAGTGGTGAAACTGACATACACAAATCTCATTAGTGAATGCAAATGTAATAATCGATAATTCGAATAGAAGTTTAATTCATGTAGAAATTTCATAAGCTTGCATAAAGCCTCATGGGAAATTTGATGTCTGCTCCCGGAAGTTAGATGTTTTATTTGATTAGTTCTGATAGTTTTTTTCAAACCTGCAGGATTGATTGATGAAATCGGACTGGGTGAATAAATGGTCAGCAATCAAGAAAAACGAATGAGTCAGCGTTTTTTGCTTTAAAGAAGTCAATTTATCCCCCAAGATCGAATATTCGGTCAGTGAGCAGATACTTTTAATTAATTAACTGACCTTAATTGACACCTCAACTAGTTTTAGTTAATTAATCGATCAAATTTATTGACAAGAAAATAAAACAATTTAGCTTAAAGTTATTTTTGCTCAGAGTGTCTATTAAATTTTGCCGCTCAAATTCCCAGTTGTTTCTTGATTTTTTTCTGGTTATAAGTATCAAATTTTTTCTTGCTAAAAGCACGAATAAAACTCATTTAACAAATTGCAAAAATTTTCTTTAAAATATTTTACATTCTTTTGTAATTTTATCTTCAAATTCATTTTACAAAATACAGATCATTTGGAATTTTCCCATAAATCTTTAAAAATCCACATTTCGCTTTAAATTGTTAGTGAACAAAGACGAATTTTCAACAAAATAGTTGAATCCTGAAGCAAAAAAGGTTATTTTTCAAAAATTTGAGTTTTCGAAAAAAGTTAATTTGAAACCAAATATTTGATTTCTGAACTAAATAGATAAATTTTTAACCAATTAGTTGTATTTCAAAAAAAAAGAATTCTCATTAAAAAATGAAACGGACAATATTTCAATTTAAAACTATTTTCCATTTAAAATCAAACATAGTTGAATTAATACAGAAAAGACGAATTTTCAGCAATATAGTTTAAGTCTAACAAATAATTGCATTTTTACCCAAAAAGGTGAAATTTTTAACGAACGATGAATTTTCAAAAATCCGTGAAGTGACTGGAATTATTCCTAAGGTTTTAAAAATTAAAAAAAATAAAAAGTGGTCTTAAAATCTATCAAATTTTGTTTTGAAATATTTTGCAATTTTTTGAAATTTTCTTCGAAAATGAATTTTTAAAATAAAAATTCATGTATAATTTTACCAGAAAGCTTAAGAATAGTTCTTTGTTTTCTTAAACCCTTTCAAAATTCTTAAAAAGCATCAAAACTTTTTTTTCAAAATCTTCAAAAACCTACTTTTTGTTTAAAATTTTTTTCAAATTTTAATTTTTTTAAATCTTTTTGAAACTTCTAGACTACTGCATATCTTTTAAAATGTATAGAACCTTTTTTTTTTAAATTCTGCATAATTAAAAAGATACCTTACAATCTTTTGTTTTTTTTACAATTTTGAAAATATTTTAAAATATTTTCTTAAAAGCGATTTTTCAAAATAAGATTCTTGAAAGGATTCGAATCTTTTTGATCGTAATCTGCAACAATCTAGATTTTATTTTAGATTGTATAAAAGCATTTTAAGTTTTAAATGATTTTCGATCGTTTTTAAAGGCTCTAAATATCTCTTAAACTTACTTGAAATTTCTATAAACTTTTGTCAAATTACAAAAATGAATTTCTTTTTTGTTTCGCTATTTAAAAAATCTACATGTTTGACACTTTTGAAATCTTCTCATGATTTTAAAGATTTTAGAATTTGTTTCCAAACACATTAATGCCTGAATAACAAAAAATTTTACAAGCAAGTTTGAGGTCCTAGATTTCGGTAAAGCCGCTGTACATTTTCCTTCGGGGAAATATTTTCCATATTTATAAAGGGGGTAGTATGATAAACATTTTTCATAAAATCGAAATTTTTTTTGCAGTTTTGCTTACTTTAAACTCTCAAGAATAATGCAGAAACCTTCCTTGACCTCAGATGGTATTGGAAAGTCATTAAAAATCAGATTCGCCGCAAGGTCTCGAGTGCGCGAATCCCACAGCTGGCGCGTCGAGTTGACTCTTTTGTTTTGGCTTTCGTACCTGCTCTAACTTTTTCTAAATGCAAATGTGTTGTCGAGCCGCATTATAGTGTCGATGAGAAACGTGCTTTCAAGTGAAAAGTAAAATTTTGTCACTGTTCGTGCTCCTATACTTGTTCCGATTATTTTTTTACAACACATTTATAAAACGCGTAAACGATCTCTACGAAGATGAAGAATTTGAATGAAAAAATCAAAAGAATTTTTTTTGTTTACCCCAAATTTCTTTAAACTATCACAAATGCGTTAAAACAATGTTAGCTAGTAATATTTTGTTTTAAAATGTCGTTAAAAATAATTATCTTTCTGAATTTAATGCCAAATTCGTCATTCTTGACCCCTTTTATGATGGAAATCATATGCATCATGAAAAAATCAAATTTGGGAACATTTCATCAGAAAAATTGTTTAAACAAATTGAAAATGTTAAAATGGTTCTAGATAAGTGACCTCGAAAACTATGGAAAACATATGCAACTTGAAAAATGTTTCATTACTTAAGATAATGTATTTATAAAAAATGGTGAAAAAATTCAATTTTATAAATTTCATAACAGACTCGTGATCAGCGACCTAAAAAAACATAAAATACAATATTCAGGTTATGAAAAAATGATCATGATTACTATTCCTATGATGCTGATATTGATCATTTTTGCCAAATCTTTAAATGCGTTTTTCTCGAAACAGTGTTTTTTAAACTGCTACCCACGATTCCGGCCGATCTACTACTGGGCCTATTTGCCTAATTTTGTTAAAAAATGCTCAGAAAAGACATGGCTATCTAATGACCCTTTATAATTATTGTCTATTGATATTTAACAATATTATGACACAATTAGTAAAAAAAAACAGGCGAACGAAAAGGAAAAAAATTGAAAGTTGCACTATTTGTTTATTTATCAACGAATGTTTTTAGGTTTGGGTCATTAGATAGCCATTCATATGTACTTCATAATAAAATTTGTTTTGTATGTTTCAGATGATTCAAAATAAAGAAATCATGGGTACCACTTTCAAATATGGCGTCTTGCGGTCGCCCATATCTTCACCGGATGTCAACAAAAATTTAGAGAAAAAAAATGTTTTCTATACTCCATACCATATAGAATAACATATAGAAAAATCTAAACTTTGAAATCAAAATTTGTGTGAAAAAAAATTATTGGAAAAAATATCGTTTTTACCATACTACACCCTTACGGGTCGCTTGACACGATCCAACCACTTAAAAAAGTAAACAAAAGTATTTTTATTGTTTTTTGGCCATTTTAATTTAAAAAATCTGCCTCGCGCTCGATATTTGGTTTAAAAATCATGTAAACCTCGCGCTCGACGCTCGTTTTGATGAGAATGTGCCCATTCAGCGTGAAGATTTTTTCACTGTTAAATGCTATTTTTAAGAATAAAACCAAAACTACACATTCTATCAAATTGTTACCCAGAACAAAGTCGTAGATATTTTTTAAGTGCACAATTTTTGTCTGATGATCATTTGTTGTATCTTGCATAGTTGGATCATCAAATGGAATTTTTTATTTTTAAGGGTTTTTTTCGCAATTAAAAATTGAATTGTCAATTTTTCAAAAAAAAAACTCTAAAAGTTGTTATGATAATCTTGTAGGGTGTATGAAAAGAAACATTTTTCTTGTCTTTACTTTTTTTCGTCTCATGTGTTGTGTGGCTGAAAATGTTAATTTTCGTTTCTTTTTTTGGACTTTGAAAATGCTATATCTCTGAAAATTTTCATTTTATCGAAAAATGTCATTAGGATAAATTGTTCGATTTTTAGAGAACTATAAACACCCGTACATATAATTTTCAAATTTTTAAGAAAAGTGGTCTCAAAAATTTTCAAAATGTGCTCACTTTTCGAATTTTGATCCAAAAGGATTGGCCAACGAACCTGACCTTTAGTTTCGAATACTAAAAAAGTTTACCGAAGGAAAATCCAATCTGTTAACTCTTTCGAAAGATATCGTGCTCACAGACAGACATACATGCAGACAGACATATTCGTAAAAACCTGTTTTTTCGGTTCATGGGGTCTCAAAACGTGGTTATTTGACAAAAAACTTAGGGGGGGGGGGGGGCAATGTTTACACAATTTTACAATCTTCTCTGGATGAGAATGTAAAAATGCCTTTTTTCTGGTCCTTTTTTTTGGTAAAATAGAGAATCTT
>JAAAKG020141099.1:0-11946 GCA_010014905.2 Druon quercuslanigerum
ATAATTTAAATTCCTTGATTGGTGGCTTCAAATATGGAATAATATAAAAAATTGAGCGATATAGAATTTAACAGATTAAATTCAACAAAATTCTTTTAAGCTAATTTAAAATTAAATATTAAAAATAATTATCGAGAATAACTAATTTTTATACAAAAAACTAATATTATTTAAATTTTTACTAATTTGAATTATAGTGAATTATACGTATGAAAATGCAATCATAAGAATTTTTTGCTATTAAAAAGATTATGTTTTAAACAATTTAAATAAAGCTCTTAGATTTCAACAGTTTTAAGCAAGATTCTTAAGACTTAAACTTTGTTGAAAATTTAAATATTTATTTAATTAATTATTATTATTATTATTATTATTTATTTAATTAATTATTATTTAATTTTTTCGGTAGAAATAGAATCTTTGATTAAGAATTCAACTATTTTTGTTTTTAAATGAAAATCATTTTGGGTAAATTGTCATCATCATTTTATATTAAATAAACATTCCTCTCTTTTGAACTATTTTTTTAAAGTGATATTTTTTAAGTGAAAATTTAATTATTTTATTTTCGTTTGAAATTTTGTTCTGTTGAAAACTAATCTTCTTGTGTTGAAAATCTCACTCTTTTGGTTCTAAGTGCAACCGTTCTGTTAAAAAATAACTTTATTGTTGAAAATCGATATTTTGTTCTGAAAATTCTTGACTAACAAATCTATATTCGACGATAATTTGTCGTTTTGTGTTTAAAAACTTTTATTATTCATAAAAAATTTAAAATTTTAAAAAATATAAAAATTTTTATTTATAAAAAAACTTTTTGTTTAAAATTCATATTTGTGATTAGAAAATTGAACTATGAGACCCTTTAAAAAAATCATTTTTTGCTGATTATTCTTTATTTTAACTGAAAATTCATATCTTTAGTTAAAAATTAATTTTTTTAACTGAAAATGTAACTATTCCAGTTTAAGATTCATCATATTATGTTCTTTAAAAATTTCTCTCTTTCCTAACAAATTTAACTATTTTTTTATTTGTTTATTTGTTTATAGTTTTATTTACAAAAAAACTTTTTCCTAAAAATTCAAATTTGTGATTAGAAAATACAATTATGAACCCCTTTAAAAAATCATTTTTTGCTGAATATTTTAACTGAAAATTCATGGAATTTTCTCAACTCATATTATATTATGTTAGTTAAAAATTTCCTATTTTTCCTTACAAAAATTTAACTATTTTTTTTAAAATGGATTTATTGTTTGAAATTAATTTTTTAACCAAACATTAATTATTCCATTTTAGGTTGAAAATTTGTTTTCTTTTTTTTGTTTAAAAATTTGGATGAACTTTTTTTTTCTTTCATCACGAGAAAATCTTTATTTTTTAAAAATTCCTTTTTTTTAAATTCATTTCTTTTGGTATAAGTTAAATGATTTTAGATTGATTGCCAAAAAATTAATATTTTTGTTAAAAATTCATATTTATAGGACAAAAATGCAACTATTTGGTCAAAAATTCAACTATAAACCACTTTATTGAAAAATATTTTTTGACGATTCTTCATTTTAAATTAAAATTCATTACTTTGGTTAAAATTACGTTTGTTTCAGTTAAAAAATATATTTTTTAAATGCAAATTGAACTATTCCAGGAGAAGTTTATCATTTTATGTTAGTTGTAAATTCCTTTCTCGAGTTAAAAATTAAACCATCTTAATAAATAAATAAATAATATAAATAAAATAATAAATTATTTTTGTTTTAAAAGACTACTATTATATTTTTAATATAGTGCTTTTTCCCTTTTGTATAAATATTCTACTAATTTGTTACATTTTTTTGTAAATTCAAATATTTGTTTAAAAAAATTTCTTTTTCAATATAAAATTCAACTTTTTTGTTTAACTTCTGTTTATTTGGTCAAGAAATTCATCCTTTTAGATTAAAAATTCATTTTTTTTCTTTTAAAAACTCTACTCTCCTGTAAAATATTCCATTATTTTGTTCAAGATGTCAGAAAATGTTAAAAGTGTTTTTAGTTGAAGTTTTACCTTTTTGGTTTGATAATTCGACATCTTGATTTCAAATTCTTCTTTGTAGGATAAAAATGAAAAAATACGGTTAAAATTGAAATATTTTTTTGAAAACTTATCTATTTCTTCACAAAGTCATATTTTTTTGTTGAAAATGCTTTTATTTGAAAAGGCTAATAATATATTTTTTAGAGTGTTTCTTTTCCAAGATTAATCTTCTTTTTTTGAAAATTCAATCATTAGGAACAAATTTTCCTTATAGGTTAAAAATTCAATAACTTGTTATATAATTAAAATATTTGATTTAAAGTTTAACTATGGTGTTAAAAATTAATCTTTTTTTGTTAAAAATTGATATTTTTCGGTTAAGAGTTAATTCTTTTTATGTGTAAAGTATTTTATTATATTTTTGGTCCATAATTAATCTCTTTTGGCTATAAATTACCAAAATATAAAATAAAAGGATTTTCAACAAAAAAATATGACATTGTAAAGAAATAGATCAATTTTCAATCAAATATTTCAATTTTTAACCAAATTTTTTTTATTTATAAATAAAATTTTTTATATTCTTTTTAATTTTTAATTTTTTATAAATAAACAAATTTGTAAACCCAAAAAGACGAATTATCGTCGGATACAGATTTGTTAGTCAGGAATTTTTAGACCAAAATATCAATTTTCAGCAATAAACAAACAAAATAATTTTTAACCAAATTGATGAGTTTTAATTTTAAATGAAGAATCATCAAAAAATATTTTTTTATAAAGTGGTTTATAGTTCAATTTTTGACCAAATAGTTGCATTTTTGTCCTATTTTAATTTTTAATTTTTAACAAAAATATTTGTTTTTGCAATCAACCTTAAATGATTAAACTTATACCAAAAGAGATAAATTAAAAAAAAATGAATTTTCAAAAAATAAAGATTTTCTAGTCAGGAAAGAAAAAAAAGTTCATTCAAATTTTTAAACAAAAAGAATACAAATTTTTAACATACAATAAAATAATTAATGTTTAGTTAAAAAAATTAATTAAAAAAAATAAACAAAATTACCCAGTACAAGTTTTAGATTTTCGAAATACGTATTTTTGAAAATTTTGGGTAATGAATGCGTTCCAAGTTTTAAAAACCCGGTTTTTTGTGGAAAATATTAATGTCAGTGAAATTTGACATCACAGTTATTTTATGTGCTAGCCTAGCGCAACCCAGCACAAATTTCAGATTTTCGAAGTTTCTTTTTTTTAAATATGGGATAAAGATGGTAAAAAAATGTTTTTTTAAATTTTTGGGGTCAAATTTTGATATTTTCAAAAAATCCTTCACGGCGCAAAACAGCACAAACCTAGCTCAATTCAGCACAAGTTTCATATTTCTGAAATTCAGAAATAGCGAGGCAGATTTTTTTTCAAATCGATTTTTTTCGAAAATCGTCAGAGATATTAAAATTTGATTTGTGGCACAAGTTTGTGCATCTTTCATATTACCTAGGACAAGATTTTTTTTCTCAAAAAATCAATTTGCAAGGCTGAAGTAAAAAAATGTTTTTGTTTTGATTTTTGGGGTCAAATTTTGATTTTTTCAAAAAATCATTTACGGCCTAAAACAGCACAAACCTAGCACAATTCAGCACAAGTTTCATTTTTTGGAAATTTAAATTTGGCGTTGCCAACTTCCTGGAAAATAAACAGTCATAATTTTTTATGGAAGTAAAGAAATTAAAAATTTTAAAATGATAATCTAAAATAGTTTTGTTCCATCTATAAATTTATTCCATCTAGAATTTGAAAAGTTTTTAAATTTAATGGATTCTATTTTAAACATACTCTAAATTAAAAAAAAAATTGTTTTACTTGAATAAATTTTTCGAAGCTCGTTAGCAGCTTCCAATCAAGATGATTTACGAATGTGACACGTTTCTCCGTATATAATGACTCCAGATTGACAGATTAAACCATAATAATTGGTACAAAACGTTAATTAAAATTGGACCGCAAAGTTTTTGAAGATGGGATTAGTTAATGATAATTGTCACGCGATATAGTGACCTGGTGTGCCCATTTCTGGGATTCGTTTGGATGGCTACTGGTTGGTATTCTTGATGATATGACGATGGGCGATAGCCACATCGATCAACGTCAAAAACCTTAATTAACGAGAAGGACAGGCCAATGAGCGTACATACAGATATATGCACATCCATGCAGGCGTTAATAATCCAAAGGATATCCGTCATCCAATGTCGAGGATCAAAGTTAATTGTGGTTAGTTTATCAATTTGATGTCCTCAAGGAGGGGCATAAAGCAAAATTGATAGGTATTGATTAATTACCATTTATTTTTTTTCCGAGTCACGTGTCTGCAAATAGTTCTGTCTGGCACTCTTCTCCTGTAGGGTGGCCACTGACCGGAAAATAAAGGGAAATATTTTGAAAACCGGGTTTTTTTCAGATTTGGTTTTACTTTTGTGAGAAACTTTGTCTAGCTCTTCCAAAAAAAATTGTTTGGTAATACACTCAACTTTCAGTTAATTCAAAGCCTTTGAAATGAACACAGTTCAGTTATTTGGAATTCTCATTAACCCCACTAATGTCTATTGGGGCGCTGAAGATCAACGAGTAGCGCTTTATACGTGTGGAGGGGATGTCAAATGTGAAATAACCGGGCAGTGCGACTTGATATATCTGATCGTTGATCTAACTGAGCTTTGACTTAACTGAAAGTTGAGTGTATTTTGCATTCCTTGAAATATTTCAGGTTATTTATCAAGATTTCGAGACATTTTTAATAGATTTCAATCATTGTAAGGAATCCTGAAGATTTTAGGGTATTTTTAATAATTCTAAGGCATTTTCAAGAGCTTTTAATTTAAATTATTTCAAGGAATTTGAATAGCTTCCAAGAAATTTTTTTATTAATTCAATTAATTTGAAATGATTTTAAAGCTTTTGACATATTTTAGGATAAAGAGTTTTAGAAATCTCAATTATTTTAATACCTTTTCCATAATTTCAGAAAATATCATAAAATATCACAGAATTTTTTAATATTTTTGTGCATTTTAAAGAATTTATTCATGAGAATTTAGGTATTTTGTAGAGTTTTAAAAATTTGAAGAGATTTCAAATTCACCCTAAATTCTTTAAAACACTCTTGAATTTTATAAATCCACTGAAAGTTTTTTAATTCACTGGAATTTCAATAAAATTACTCTTTTCTACTTAATTCAATGGACTTTTTAAAATATTTATAATTTTTAATATAATTAATCTTGGAGGTCAATTGATAAAATGATAAAAGGAATTGGAATATTTTAACGTATTTTTTATTTCAATTTCCTTGACATTTTCAAGAACTTTAAAAAATTACAGAGAAGTGTGAAGGATTTAAAATAATTTGGGTTATTTTGAAAGATCACAAAGAATTTCAGTAATTTAAAGGGATTTAAAAGGATTTAAAATACTTGAGGATATTTTAAAAGAATCTCAGGCGTTTTTAAGTAATTTAAAAAGTCTCAAGGGCTTTCAAAAGGTATCAAAGAATTTTAAATATTTAAAAATTTTTTTTATTTATTTCAGTAGTTTGAAGACTTGCAAATACTGAAATATTTTAAAAGATTTCAAGGCATTTTCAAGAGATTTAAACGATTTTCAGGGGCTTTAATAATTTTCAGGGATTTTAATATTTTTTAGATATTTTTTAGAATTAATTTGTAATTCGCCATAAATTATTATTAATTTACAATAATTCCTTTAACATTTTTTTAATTCGAGATTTACTTAATTCTACACGGTTCAATTCATTTTTTCATGTTTTCGAATTATTTTCAACTCACTTGATTGCTTTTTAAATTCAGTTTAATTTCTTATTATTTTCATCTAATTTTTATCATATCTTTGAAATTTCTCTAAATTCACTAAAAGTTTATTGTCATCAATCAAATTTTTTTCGACTCTTAAAATACTTTTTTATTCCTTAAAAGATGAATTTGCAATACAAAAGTTTAAGTTTTTAATAAAACAGTTGAATTTTCGGACAGAAAAAATGTTTTTAACGAAATGGTTGAATTTTTAAGCTAAAATGTTGTATTTTCAACTAAAAAAGATACCAAAAATGAAATCGTTAAATTTTTAGTTCGGAAAATTATTTTTTTAATAGAAAAATTAAATTACTAAAAAAATAACTCAATTTTCAACCAAAAAACTTGTTCAATCCTCATCTAAATAAATTAATTTTCAGCAAATAAGATTAATTTTCTGCACAAAAAGATGAATTTTTAACAAAAGAGACAAATTTAATCCATTTTCTACCAAATATTACACTTTTAATTTAGAACTGGATACATTTTCAACTAAAAATGAAATAGTTAAAATTTGAGCTTATAAAATTATTTCTAAAAAATTAAAGAAACATCAGAATTATTTTATTATTAATTAAACATATTGTTTAATTTTGAAGCTCAGAAAAAGAATTATTAAAAAAAGATAAACTTTGAACCCAAAAACATTATTTTTCAACAAAACATTATATTGTTTTTAACAAAATATTTGTATCTTATACTAAAATAGTTAAATTTTCAAACACAAAGCTTAATTTTCTATATAAAAATACGAATTTTTGTATGAAACAGTTGAATAACAAAAAAACGTAACAAAGCAAAAAAAAAATAATAAAAAAGTTAATTTACAACATAATAGTTGAATTTTTAACTAAAATTATGAACCCTTAACAATAATTAAAGACATTTTTTTAAAGTATTTCAAATTTTAACGAAGAACTTGAGTTTTCCAACAAAAAAGAAATCTTAAAAAAATGTAAATGTTTAACCCAAGAAATGAATTTGCAACTAAAATAATGAATCTTGGAAAAAAAATTATAAATCAAATGAATTAAAATTAAACCCAATAGTTTTATTTTTAGTCAAACAGATATTATTTTAACCCAGGAAAATAATTTCCCCCCAAAAAATACAAATTTTCAACAACATGCATCAATTTTCATCTAAATGGTTGAATTTGTAACTTAGAAAGATACATTTTTAAACAAAAAGTGGAACTTTGAACTAACAAAAATAAATTATCAACTAAAAACTTTATAGTTAATTTTTTAATTAAAAAATTGATTTGAAACTAAACGGTTTAATTTTCTTAAAACCTATTGAATTTGACCAAATCAAAGCAGTTCAAGATCAAAAATATAATAGAATTTTCATCAATAAACAATTTAACTTTTAACCAAAAATTTTTTTTTTTCATTTTGTTTTACGATCTCAAAACGTATGTAAGTGGAAAAACGAGAAATAGGGGAATGAAAGGAAATTTTTTGAAAAAAGGATTTATTTAAAAAAAAATACAAACTTTGTTAATTACAGCCTTTTCGCTATTTCTTAAATTCTCCTTTCCCCCTTTTTAAAATAATTTTTCTCTTTTCCTCTATGTTAAAAATAATTCCCTTTTTCCACTTATTATTATTTTCTCGCTTAAATAAAAGTGAATTAATATAAACCAACAAGAAAATCGAATTATTTTTTGTTTGAAATTAATTTTTATAAATTAAAAATGTTACTATTATATTTTTGTTTCTGACTTCATCTTTTCTAGTGGAAAATCCTACTATTTGTTCAGAAATTTCATTATTTTGTGAAAAACTCGACCATTTCGTTAAAATTATCTTTTGGGGTTGAAAATGCATCTTCTTTGTTTAAACTCCGTCTTTTTTGTTTGAAAGTTCCACTAAATAATTAGAAAATCATCTTTCTCGACTGAAAATGAACTTTTTGATAAAAATTGGTCTTTTTGGATAAGAAAATCGTGCTTTTAGAATGAAAATCATATTTTTTGGTAGAAAATTGTGCAGTTGAAAATTCATATTGTTTCGAAATTTCACTGTCTTCTAAAAAAACCAGCTTTTGACTTATTAAGGGGGGGGGGCAAAAGTCTACGATTTTCGACAAGGTTTGACAATGAATTATTTTGTTAAAGGCGAGAGACGGTTGCGACTCTCGCCTCGGAAGAGCGCAGTACGCGAGTACTCAATTGAGTAGATTGCGCAATATCATATATTTTAATTGGAACGGTTTAGGCGGTCATGGCTGATTACGTTTTCATTTCCCCCGATTTAGTTCCAAGGCTATTTGCAAGCAACCCCTGATACTGGATCTAAACCGAGAATTGGGTGAATTTGGTTAAACACTTCATGGTTTTTGAATGAAGCCTAATATTTTTAGGGTTTCATTATCCCAGAATAAAACCCTTATAATTTCAGTCGGGTATTCATTCGTCCATCGTACTTATGTCCAAGGAGGGGAAATTATAGGAGGGGACATGGAGGAGAAGGGGACATAGGAGGGGATGCAGGAGAAATGAGGGGACTGCAAGCAGGAAAAATTATGGGTTACGATATGACGAGAAATTAGAGGTAGCGAATTAGAAGAAGTGAGGGAAGGAAATGTAGAAGAAATGAGTGGCGAAGTATGGTAAGTGAGGGGTCGGAAAGTATGGAATGTGAAAGTTAAGGAATTATGGGAAATGAGGGGAGAAAAACTATGGAAATTAATAGGAATTGATTGTTGGGAAAGTAGCAAACAGGACGATACTAAAATTAGAAGAAGTGGATGTGGGGGTAGTGGAGTGGTAAATTAAAGAGGAAGTGAGAAGTAGGGGATGTTGGTGTAAAAGAGAGGAAGTAGATGGCGTGAGAGGAGAGGAATGGAAGTACAGAAAATTAGGGGTCACGAAGTGAGGAGAAATTAGACGTAGGGAATTAGAAGAAGTGAGGGTAGGGGAAGTAGGATAAAGGAGTGGCGAAGTATGGGAAGTGAGGGGTCGAAAAGTATCGGATGGGAAAGTTAAGGAATTATGGAAAATCAGGGAGCAACACTATAGGAAGTAAGAGGAATTGAGATGTGTGAAAGTAGCGAACAGGACGATACTAAAATTAGAAGAAGTGGATGTGGGGGTAGTGGAGTGGTAAATTAAAGAGGAAGTGAGAAGTAGGGGATGTTGGTGTAAGTGAGAGGAAGTAGATGGCGTGAGAGGAGAGGAATGAAAGTAAAGAAAGTTAGTGAACGGGAAGTAAAGGGAAATAGGGGAGGGGATGCGGTTAAATGAGGAGAGGGGAATAATGAAAAGTGAGGAGATCGGAAGCAGAAGAAATAATTGCAGGGGAAGTTAGGGAAAGGAAGTCATGGGAAGTGTGGGGAAATGATGAATGGGGAAGTAGTGGAAGTGATTTAAAATAAAGGAAAGTAGGGGAAGTTATTCTAAATGAAGGTAAGTAAGGGAAATGATTAGAAATGATGAGAGTAGTGTAAGGAAAGTGAGAGCTAGGTAAGTGGAGTGTTAGCTCTTTTCATAAAAAACTAATTTTGTTTTTCTTCTAAATTTCTCCCTTTTGAGAGCATTTTAGGCTTTAAAGTCTACTTATAATCAATCATACATTTTTTACCATCCTTTATCAATAAAAAAAAAATACAAAGGTTTTCTTTACGCCGGCTAGAATAGTTCGAGAAGTGAAAAATCTACTAGGTTGGACGACGAGATTTTTCATTGGACCTGGATAGTGAGGAGACGAGGAGCGATTTGTCACACTAGAATGGGCATCTCGCGCAGAGCGTCTCTTCGGCCACAGGAGGTTTGATCCTGTCTGCAGGAAGGATAGGCGGCGCTCCTGAAATCGTTATCCCGTGATATCGGTCTGCCGGACACCACCGGACCGGATATCAGCTCGCCACTCGGACCGTGTTCCGTTCCATGTCGTTTCGTTCCGCACAGTCAGTCTGACCGGCTCTTCCGCGGTAGCTCAGGACGACACGACTCGTTGCTCCCATTGTGTTGCCAACTTTTCCCTCCTTTTCGAAGGAAGCGTGGGAGGATACGCGTGTCTCCTTTATTCTCATTTCCTTGTTGATTCTTTTATCACTTTTGCTTTATTTTTCCCGTCATAAATGATCCCGCGTGTTTGTTTTATTAAGAGAGTTATTTTTATTTTACTATTTAAAATTACTAACAGAATCAATTTTTAATCCAAAAGGACGAGTTTTTAAAAAAGAAATGAATTTTTTACCAAAACCATGACTTTAATAGAAAAAGGAAGAATTTCCAACAAAAAAATAGTTTAATTAGATTTAAAAAATTAGACTTGAACAAAATATTTGAATTTTAAAACAAATAATGAATTTTTTAACAAAATAGGTGAATTTGTAATCAAATAGCTGAATTTTTAATCAAGAAGACTAATTTTCTCTCAAAAAACGATTTTTCAACCAAATACATGAATTTTGACCCGATTAGTTCAATTTTTCAAGTAGAAAAAATTCTACCAAATAATAAAATCGTTTAGTATCCTGTTTAAAAAATTAATTTTCAGCCAAAAAAGAATGTTTTAAAGAAAATTTAAATTGAGAGAAAAACAAAAAAATTAATTTTTAATAAAGAAGTTGAATTCTCAACGAATTAAATTTAATAAAGTAGTTCAAAATTAACCTAGTAATTAAATTTTCCACCAAATAGTTGAATTTTGAAGCCATATATGATTTTTTTAGGAAAAAAGTTAATTCCCTACCTAACAGTATAATTCTTCAAGTAAATAGTTTAATTTTTAACCGAATGTATTAATATTTTATCAAAATAGTTAAATTTTCAAACAGAAATATGAAGGTTCGGACAATAATTTCAATTTTCTAACCAAAATATGAATTTTCAAACTAAAATGTAGTCTTCAACTAAATTGTTTAATTTTCAAGCCAAAAAGATTTTTTTTTAGAAAGCAGTTGGATTTTAAATACGGGCATATAAAAAAATTAATAATTCAAAACTAAATAATTAATTTAAAATAAAAAACTGATGGATTCAATTGAAAAAGACGAAGTCTCTTCATAAAGATGAATTTTTCAACAATTAGATCAATATTCTACCACAAAATATGAATTCCTTATTAAATTTTTGAATTTTGAAGACGATACGATTTCTGAATAGAAAAGAAATAAATAGAAAAAGAAGTTTTCTACAAAGTTAGTTGAATATAAAAAATGTTAATTGTCCACAAAAAAGTTAATTGTAAAGCAAGTAGTGTTATTTTCTACTAAATTGTTTAATTTTTATGCTAAAATAATAATAATAACAGGTATTTAATATGAATCCAGTGTTGCATTAGAAGAGATAATTATCTAAAATAAAGATTTCAAATAAAAATAAAGATATGAAGCTTCAGCTGAAAAAAAACTATGTATCAACAAAGTAGTTTAACTCTTAACTAAATAAATCAATCAATTTCCAAGAAAATGCAGTGGTTGAATTTTAAATGAAAAAAATTATTTCAAATAAAAAATGAAATTTTCAACAAATTAATTAATTCTTTGACCAAAAAATTTTTTTTTTAATAAATTAGTTTAACTTTCAAGAAAGCCTTTAATTTAAAATAATTATCATTCAACGAAAAATATTTATATTTTCAACGAAAACTATGAACTTTTCACCAAAAAATGAATTCCACAAAAAAATTAATTTTTCAGAAAGTGATTCAACTTAAATAGTTTATTTTATTCAAAAAATATGAATTAAATTCCAAGAAACTTGAATTTAAAGCGATAGTTATTAAACATAAATGAAAAATTAATAAAAATAATAAATAGATGTTTAATTAACAATGAGGAGATAAAGCTTTATCTGAAAAATTAATGTTTAGCAAAGTAGTTCAACTTTTAGCTAAATAATATAATAAATTCCCAAAAAAATGCAATAGTGAAATTTTTGTTTAAATAATTTATTTTCAATAAAAAATGAAATTTTCAACGCAATAAAATCGAATTATTAATAAATAAAAAAAATAAAAAAAATTAGATGTAAGACATTATGTAAATAGTTGTAAATATTTGTAAATATTAAGGTAGAAATTTTCTTTCTGTTTATTATGT